>JBBPDA010000037.1:14484268-14500501 GCA_037974385.1 Arnoldichthys spilopterus | reverse complement strand
TTGAACGAAGTGGACTTGAGTGAATGAACAGCGCCCTTCCACTTCACCCATGGCTGAAGTGCCCTTGAGCAAGGCACCTAGCCCTAAACTGCTCCCTGGGCAATGTCCACTATTTCAGATTTGTGCTCCCTGCTTCCGACAGGAAAAATTCAGAGACTAATTTCTCCTTTAGAATTAATCAATAAATCAAAAGATCCAAGAAGCCAAAGAAACAAAAGCAGTTAAGTTAATCCAAGGCAATTTTTAATTAAAAAGGCATTTACACCACTTACATAAATACTAAACGCCAAACCAGTTCACAGTATGTATACAGTATTCGCACAAAGATGTTTGGCATTCCCTTAATTAAATACTTCATTTGGAAAAAGAACAAAAAAATCCCTTACAGTACAGAATGCAGTGTCTAGCTAAAGACAATGAACAATGACTACAGTCACTCAAGCTCCAGTTTGTCCACAAGAAAGCCACACTTCTCCAGTGTTTACTGTACAGTCACTGCTAAATGTAAGTAATAGGAACCGCATGAATGGCAAACATTTGTTATAATTTCGCTCCCTTTACCAATCCAGCAAGTCCTCATTCATACAAAACCAGACATTCAGCACTTTCATGATAGATCAGGTTGGAACGCTGCTCGTTTTTTGATCGCGCCGCTGCTTATCGAGGGCCTACGAGTCAAAAATTCTTTGAACTGCAAATTCCGTTGTAGTCACGCTAAGAACGGCCCAACAGCATATATTGCTAATCAGTGAAGAATGCCTTAAATGAAAGGTGTATCTGGATGTCGAAGGCAACTTTTGTGAGCAAAAGAACAACTGATTCCATGTAACTAACCGGAATGTGATGAACTGGTAAAAAACGCAAGCTCAATAAGACACAAAAGGACGACGTGGCACCAAATACAACACTTCAACTGCTGGAAAAGGTCAGTGAGGTTATCTTATCTGCACTGCAACTGTCCGATCACTTCATGTTACCTAGATTGGCATGATGCACAGTCATTACAGAGTCGTTACTGTCGCTGTCTGCTTTAAGGTAGTTTCAGAAGCCACGACAACGAGACACGCTGAAAGCAAACTACAGTTCCAGTGAGGTGCAATAGTGACATCATGGGTCAAGTCCGGCTACAACAGAACATGATTGTCATTTATTTTGGTTTCCTTGTATGACAGTTGATGCTGCAGGGTCTGTTCATGCAATGGATTGTGTATAAACTGATTATTTTCATGTTCATTATTTTCACCAGTGGTCGTGTTGTCAGGATAGGGGGGTATTGTGCCTTCTTAGTGGGTGAACACACACCAGTTGCCCATATGTCTTGAACCTTGGTTAAAAGCCTCAGTTGAAAACAATGTGATGTCAGTGTGAATGTAATACAGTAAACTATAAAGCACTATGATAAAAATGAATAATTGCATTCATTTTGAAGTCAAAAACATCAAACGTATGAAAGAATAAAATCGTATAACCGACCTCAACTGATTCATTGGGCTACTGTTGTTCTCCTTATTTCATTAATGCAAATGTTTAACTCTGTCCAACACTACCGTCATATATTAATAGTAAGATTTGTGTTATATTCGTTTTACATCTGGCAAAAATTTACATGAATCCGCATTTCTCTGCTTTCCTTGGTTTTGCCTGACCTGGAGCTCATAGCCTCACTTCTAACCGACAGAGCAGACTAGCATGTGGATCCACACAGCTACCAGACCAGGCACAATCAATGGAGATGGATAGGAAAGGATGTGTCAACTACTCTGATGTTGCCCTACAGGCATGCACTGCTTACATAACTTGCGATGTAACAAGTCTTTGCTCTGCATGGCCACAATCGAACCACACCTTAGCAAAAACACACACAAACCCATCTCTAGTCAATTTTAAAGGGGTGTGAGTGTCTGTGCGTGTACAGTAGGGATGCACAATCAGAATGTGCCAAGACTGCTCCAAGATTTCTCTTCCAAATGTGCAACAGGTCAGTTTATTGTCGAGTTGGCTGATCTGATCTGTGTGGTTTTAAGAGGTCAATAAGGTGAGGCAAGTATGAGCGCTTGCATTATGTTTGAACCCCGCTGCTACGCACCTACAAAAGCAACACCTACTACTCACTGAGCTGATTTACCAGTCATGTCATTTTTTGATTCATGCTATTTAAAAGGGAAACTTACTGGAGATGCACTCGTGTGTTTCGTTTAGCCCACACGCTGTGAGCTTTGAAAACTGGCCAAAACATGTAGACACCAATTTGGCTGTAAAGAAATCAAACCTTTATGAACCGTTATCCCTGGCAAAAGGTCAATCCGTCTCCTCAGAGGTGTGTATACGCTGTATATCTGCACGTATGCACCACTACACTACTGCCTGTAATGGCTAATGAACAAAATATGTTCATACAAATATAGTTGGGAGATGCCATGGTCTCATCCTACACTGACATTCTCTGGTAAAATTACATTTCAGTAGTTTTATTATACAGCTCAAATAAAACGATGCAAAACCGCCTCTATTTTCTGCAAAAATCGTAGTATCATTGTAAACAATACTCTTCAAAGCACTACTTTACATAGCGAGTTTTGAGACTGCGTGCCATGCCGTTTCACCCCAAAGAGCTTCTGCAACTAAAAGAGACTAAAAATTACAGCCAGGAGGCAGAACCTAACACTGTATCACAGCTGCGCTTGACCATCAGGCTCCGAACGTGTAAGATGTGGTGTGGAATTCTTCCAAGGCCTTTTAGTTCATATACACGGTACATCCACGTCATCCAACACACTGATCCACTGGAAATAGGGTAATATTAACCGGACGATGTTGACGCAGAGCTATGTTGTACACCACAAGTAACAGTGCTGGCAGTACTGGGATTAATATTGGACATACAATTAATGACCGAGTGTGTGTGTGTGTGTGTGTGTCAGGCCCGAGGGGTTTCTCTTGCACTCTGGGGTTCGTTCCATCCCAAGCCCAATGCCTCACTCCTCCTCCAAAGCCTCCAGGAAATCGGCAATGCTTTCGACCACATAATCGGGCACAAAGTCCTTCTTCTCCGGCGTCTCGCTGTCTTTATATTCCTGCGCCTGCTCCAGGGTCGACACGCCCGTCAGGGTGAGCACCGTGGAAAGGCCGCAGTTAGCGCCAAAGAGAATGTCAGTCTCCAATCGGTCACCAACCATCAGGGACTGCGCCGGGTCCAGGTCGAATTGACTAGCAATGCACTCGAACATGAATCGGCTGGGCTTGCCGATCACCGTGGCCTTCCGGCTGCTGGCCGTCTCCAAAGCGGCGGTGAGACTCCCCGAACCTGTGGGTATGAAAGGAGAGGGTCAGCTGTCAAAAGCCTGTCGGCTTTGCTCGCTGATGTTCACTGAAATGGCCCTTTGTAGTCGCTGCATGTTCCTGAACGGCATGGACAAAAGACAGCCATTTTGACATGCGCCACTACAGACCACTCAGCAATTCAAATATGGCTGAATGGCCTCTACTGTAGATAGTGGTCACACAAAGCTTGACATGTTGCTTCACCAGGTATTGCACAAGTAAACAAACAGTAAATCTGGAGCAAAAAGCTCAAAGTTGAGCAATTTTCTGAGAAAGCGGGGTTCATATGTATCCAGCTGTTGACAGAACCCCTAAATATTATCACCCCTGTAAGAAGCTCCCTGATAGGAGGGTTTTTCAGATGAAGCAAGGTTCATTAGTACAGACAGTCTATAAGCCTGAAACAGCAGGCTACATATGAACAGAATAACATGTATTATTCTAAGTCTTTTTATTATTATTATTATTATTATTTAGACCAAAGAGAACACATATTATTCTGTCCATAGAGTCACAGAAAGTGAGAATCAACTGCACTTATTATATTATATACTACTATTATAATACTATAATAATAATAATACATAAACCTAACATTTGATTCTAACTTCTCTTGATCATACAGAAAGAATAACTTGTGTTCTCCTGAGCTTTTAAGGTCTGAAGTACCCCTGACCTGTAAAACTTGTGCAGTTCCCTTTTCTAATCTTTCCTACTGAATCAACTAATAAACCCTGCCCATGCTGAAGTGAGGAGCCACCCACATCTGCACAGATGTTGTAAGTGCATGCATATGTTTAATTTATTAGTAATGAATCCGTTCCCCACCTGGTGTAACTCTACCGCCTCGCAGAGGATGCCACGGATCTGGGTCGGTGGCCAGAAACAGACACTCGGAGTCCCTCAGGTAGCAGCAGGCCTTGGCCAACTTCATGAAGTTGAATTTCTCGTCGTAGCCCACCAGTACGGCGCGCACATCCGGGTCCAGCGGACAGTCGTATATGCTGGCGTCCGGCCCGTCTGCGCCGTCCTCCCCCACCACGTCTACGCCGGCGTCTCGCAGTTCCTGCAGCACACCGTGGCCGCCGATAGCGAACACCTTGCCGCGGAGCTGCGCCACGTCGCGCAGGTAGGCCGCGGAGCAGTACGCCGAGCTGAAGATCTCCTCCTCAACCACGTCGGAGAAGCCGAGGCGCGAGAACTTGTGCGCGTAGTTGCCCCGCGGCCGCGTACAGTTGTTGGTGACGAAGAACACGCGCTTTCCGCGCTGCTTCAGTAGCCTGACTGCCTCGGGAGCGCCGGCCACGGCCGCCTCGCCGTTCCAGATCACACCGTCACAGTCGAACAGCACGTCGCGCTTCGAGTCGAGTAGCTCCCGAAGCTCAGGGCCCCGAACTCTGCGACAAGCGCCTCCGCCACCGACACCGCCGCCACCGCCACCGCCACCGCCGGCCATCCTGATCGACGCGAGAGGCAGCGAGCTCGCGCGCGGGCCTATGATGGCGGTTACTGTAATGTGAGGTGGGAAACGGTGCGGCTTTAATTCATTCGTGTCAGCCAAAAGCGCACACGCCGAGAAAACCGCGTCCAAATGTTCACGCACCAACGATACCCGTCCACCTCCCGCAGTCCGCCGGGCCGGTAGGGGCAAGCGCTGATGGCAGATCTTCTGCATGCTATTGGTGGAGAGGGTACGGCACACGCTTCTCATACCGCCTTAACCAATCACAGAGAGAGTCCGCTCCTTCTAATGGAAATCGATACAGGTTTAGCACCGAGTGTCACTAACAGCGAACCAATCTGAACGCTGTCCCTGTGTGAAAATATTACTATTTAATCTTAGTAGTCAGTTTTTCTGTGAACCTACACTGAGTAAAAAACATCCAGAACAATTTATATTTCGTGGCTGTCGAAGAAAAATCTTACTTCTTCAACATGTTAACTTGATAGAAGAAGCAAAAAAATGTTCTGTACATTTGATTAAGGTTAATGTTAAATTGTTTTTTAAACTAATTCTCGAAAAAATGGTCTTGGTCCATTCATTAAAACATATACACAATGTAAACTGTGGTGTTTTCTAATGTTATAAATGCTGGTTTAAAAAAGTAATAAATGACATAAATGGAAATACAAACTTATGTTCTGATAGGAACAATATTTAGGATACTTACATTTGGATAAACCGTTTTAACATGTTTGTTCTATCTGATTGATAATATTTCATATATCTAAAATTAATTAAAATCTAATGGAACAGCGACAAAATTATTAATTAATGTATTTGTTTATTAATAATAATAATACTTTTCTCTATTGTTATTTTTTATTTTGTTATCAAAAAGTGATTCGGTAAATTAAAAGGCGCTTATAGGTCTCCGAGCCGGTAGATGGCGATAGCGAGAGAGTTTGGGATCAGAACACCGTTTGTAAACTATCATGTCAGCCTACTAGGAGAGGGTGTGTGTGTTAACCTTCTGATAGTTCATTTTAATGGCATATTATGAGAAGAAGTCTTTTAAAACTCATTGAGGAGAAATGGAAATCTTACAGACACAGATTTGTCCCCTGGATGATTTTAAATCTTCGAAGAAACGAAAGGTATTCTTTCATTCGCACATTTTCTGTCGGGCTGGTTGTGTTCAGCAGCTGTGCTCTGCAGGAGTTACTGTACTAAAAACTCTGGAGCCAATGCAGGAAACACATTAAACAGAGAAGCCTTTACTACACTTTCGTTCTTTGTGTGAGACTTGCTCTGCAGAAATCTCCAGGGATATTTGTGCACATTTCTTGTAAACTCCCCCAAAGTTCAGCCCTTTTAAGGTGGTGCATTTTCTGCTTCTCACCATCTAAGATAATCTATTAACACACATCAGTCCAGATTCTTCCTCCATGTCTCAAAAATGTGGTTTGGGTGTTTTAATGCAAATGTTCACTTTTTTTCCTCATTGATGACTTTAGTTTGTTTTGGTTTTTTTACTTTTGGATGATCTGTCTAATCTGCTCAGAAATCTCTCCTTAAGCCATTGTACATGCACAGGAGCAGGAAAGGTGAGGTAGCTGAGGTGTGTGTGGGTAGCTGTGTGTGAATGTGTGTCTCTTTAAATGGATGATAATGTTCGTAAAAGCTCTGGGAGCAATTATTGTATTTTGTAAGGATGAAGTTAAAGGGGCAGTAGGAGTCACAAACAAAGATTGGGGAAATTAAAAACTGACAGATTTGATATTAAAACTTGTTTTCCGCTTTCTCTGATTAACCACATTGGCTGGAAATAAAATGAAATAAATGAAAACATAAAAGGAAGGTTTCTGACTTCTGCACACACAGTATTTTTGTCAGATGCAAAATGCACAGTGATATAAGCATCATATCATATATTTGGATCTGTCTGATCTTTCAAACCAGTATTTGATGTCATTTATTGTTCTCCAGAAGAGGATTTAGGTGCTGCTGGAATTCATTTTACTGCATTTGTGAGCCTACAGAAATAAATCTTATCCTTCATAACTCTGATCCAGGTCAAATAAACATATTATTTATGTTAATGTATCGGCATCTTTATCAACATCATTAGATATGTACAAAACAAAAACAGGGCAGTTGTAGCCTAATGGTTAGGACCTTGCCCTTGCGAACAGGAGGTCTCAGGATGTCCCAACCCAGGTACCACTGAGGTACCCTTGAGCAAGGCACTGTCCTGTTACACTGCTTCCCGGGTGCTTCACATAGCTGCCCACTGCTCCACATGTGGACATGTGATGGGTTAAAAAAGCAGAGGTCACATTTCATTGTGGTGCACTTTGTGTGTGATTAAGTGTGTTCACAATGACAAATAAGTCACTTTTAAAATATCGGCATTGATCCACAATTCCCATATTGGTGCACCCCTAATAATGATCACAGGGGCTTCAGATATTATGAATAATTGTAATAATAATTGCCTAATATTCAGTAGGACCCCCTCATGCTGCTGAAACAGCTCTGACTGTGGCGCACTGTGTTTTCTGATCCCTTTCTAGTCAGCATTCACTTTTTAACCCACTCTTCACTTGCATCAGTGTGCCTTGGGTGCCCATTACCCTTTCACTGATTCACCAGTTCTCCTTCCATGGATCACTTTTTGTAGGTTCTAACTACTACATACCTGGAACACTCCACAAGTATTGCTGTATTGGAGATGTTCTGACTCAGTTGTCTAGTCATCACTATAAGGCCCATGTCAAAGAGGCTCAGATCATTATGCTCGCCCATTTTTCCTGCTTCAGCACATCAACTTTAAGAACTGACTGTTCACGTGCTGCCTAATATATCCCACTTCTCTAACAGGGACCACTGTACTATAATAACAACACAGTCAATGATATTCACTGTACCTGTCAGTGGTGTTATGACATATACATGTGTGTGTTGCAGTCTATTCTATTGTATACTTTTTCAAAACTAGCCATAGATTCTATTAATACAATAAATAAAATACAAGACTTGTACAAAAGAATAAAAGATTGACAATTTGCACGGTATAAGTGCTTATTTTATTATTTTTAACTGTATTAATGATTGTTTCATAGAACTCTTCGCCATGTGCAAGACCGCTCCAAAGACAAACCTACAGAGGACAGAGAAGTGCTCAGGACCCTCACACACTTTTTCACAGCACTGCTGAAAAATGACTGGATAACGCAGAGTGACCATCTTTGCCTGCTCCCAGCCATGTCCCAGGAGAAGTACTTCAGTACACAGAATGGCTTAACAAGGACAAAAGTGGCTCCCTGTGCCACTATGCTGCACACACTGGGCTTCTGTATCGAGAGGAAGGCCAGCTCACTCCCGTCAGCAGGGACAGGAGTCTTCGTAACACAAGGACAGGTGCCAAAAGGTGCAACTGTGGCGTTGTACCCAGGTACATTACACCTCTTTTATGAAGCTTCTCTGCACTCTGTTCTTCTTAGTCAAAAGTTAAATCATCCCTATAGATCAAGGCTGGGCATCTCCACTCCTGAAGGGCCAGTGTCCAGCACAGCTTGGTAGTTCCCTACTTCAAATACTCAGTAAACCTGGCAATTAACAGGTGAGTTACTTGCTCAAAAACACCTGGTTCAAATCACCAAACTGTTCTAGACACTGGCCCTCCAGGACTGGAGTTCCCCCTCTGCTGTAGATGGGTAGCTTTTAAAATTATATGCATTGATGACCAATTCAGAAGGTCTTCTATTGAGTTAAGCTACACTGAGGTGCCTGCATGTTCAGTTATGCACACACAGTTTATAAAATCTTCATAGAAAAGCATTGCTTGTGAACTCTAGAGCAGTCATGCATGAGCCTAAGGTCACCATGCCCAATGCCAGTTGGCCAGAGAGGTGAAAAGCCAACCCAGCACTGGACTGTGCAGTAGTGGAACTGCTTCTTCTAGAGTGACTGAGCTCCATCCAACCGCAATAAGATATGTAATGCTCTTGTGACTTAATCCAGTCAAATTCTCACATCAGTGATCCATCATATAATGTATAGTGTATGTCAGGTGAGCATGTTTCCGCTAAGATCATCCACCATCACTCCCTGCATCTGCCTCTGCATCTTTTCAAACTGCATTCAAAGCATTGTCTTTGGACAGTTTAACACTCTTTGTAGTGGAGAACCAACTTCCAGTTACCTCATCTAACAGATGTCCCTGCTGGCTAGCCCAGTAATGTTATCATAGCCTCCGATGGCTGTGGCATCTCCAGGAACCAAACACATGGTCTCTCAACCAATGTATAAATGGTTGCACCTCTTAGGACCCGATACAGCTCGGTCAGTTTGAACCTGGTCAGTCATCTAGGTGGTGAATGTTTGAAATATAATCCCACTAGTTTAATAGTGGTTTGAATTCTGAGCAAAGAACATCTAAATGCACCATTAAATGCACCATTATAGCTTAGTAGTGGTCGTCCAGTCTAGACAATTGGACTTATGGTCTAATCTTGAAGACGTGCCAGTCATCCAAGGGGCTTACACCATAATTAAAATCTGAAATGTGTGTAAAATCCATAATGCATGCTGTCCAACTCCCTGGTTAGCGAGCTGCCCCTGTCACCTTAAGGTCACACTTTGATCACTGACTTACTTTATTGGACACTCTTCTTCAGTTTAAGCCTCTGAGGGGATCATAAGTAAGCTCTGTTGTTGTTCACATGAAAAGTGAGACTAAATTGGGCTAAATCGATTTTTTAAAAATAGGTTTCTACATGTTTCTTAAAATGTAATTAATCTGTTCTGTTGAATGTTTTCTTTTAGGGATAAGTTAACTGTTTTTCTTTTCTCACAGGCACTGTGTATCAGGCAGATGAGCCTATTCTCATTCAGTCTATTGGAAACCCATTTGTATTTCGATGCATTGATGGTATTTTGATAGATGGCCATGATAAGGGGCTCTCCAAGCTGGTGTTTCGGTGAGTATAACTACTTACCGTTTGCCTGACAAAGATTAATATGATATACGCCAATCAGCCATAACATTAACACCACCTGCCTAATATCGAGTAGGTGTTTTTAAACAACAGTAGCTCCTTTGTGGGATCAGACCAGACAGGCTAGCCCTACATGCAAGCACCACATTGTATTAAAATAACTTATCAGTGTTATTCACTGTTCCTGTCAGTGGTGTTAATGTTATGGCTGATCGTTGTATAGGTGCACTTTGTAGATTACAGTTATTGTTTATCTGTTCCTCTGCATTATTTTTTAGTCACATTTACCTTGTTCATCAATGATCAGGGCCCCTCCAGTGTGCAGCTATTGCTTGGGTGATGAAGCATTTTTAGTACAGTGACAGGTGTGTGTGTGCGGCACAGAGTGGATCCCACACACCAGTCAGCTCTGTCAAGACACATGTGCACTATACAGATGTAAAGCTATTGAGGATAATTTATCTGATGCTTTACAGTTTATCATCTAGAACTTTATCAGTGGCCAGTGTCTGGCCACAGGACAATGCGGGTTGATATTTTAGGTTGGTGGACTGATGTCAGCCCAGCAGTGACACTGAGGTGCTACATCAGCAATCAGCATTGTTGCGTGTGAAACGTTCAGCATACACACTACCTTGTCAGTGCCACTGTGGGGGATGCAGAGGAAAAGCTGTGCACAGTGCACCCATGTGGTCAAGGAAGCTGATATAATAGCCGTGCACCTCATGCATTGGTGTCTGTAGTCTTTGTGTTGCAGAATGTTAATAAACTGAAAAAATATCTCATTTTGTGATGCAGGTCATGCAGTGGGCGGGACAGATGTGGTCCTTTCAAGTTAAGTGACAGCTCATGGCTAACTCCGCATCCCGAGAACCCTCTAGCAGTGGGCCAGTATGTCAATAACTGCTCCAATGGCAAGTAGCTTAGTGAACCTACAGTAAAAGCAAAATGCGTTAGGCTGCATTCACTTTTTAAACCACAGTAGCTCTTCTGTGGGCAAGCCTTCACTCCCCACATGCATCAATGAACCTTGGGTGCCCATGACCCTGTTGTCAATTAACCAGTTGTCCTTCCTTGGATCACTTTTAGGTAGGTACTAACTGCTGTGCACCTGGAACACTCCACAAGACCTGCCGTTTTGGAGATGCTCTGACTCGGTCGTCTTGCCATCACAATAAGGCCCTTGTCGAAATGGCACAGATCCTTATGCTCAGCCATTTTTCCTGCTTCCAGCACATCAACTTCAAGAACTGACTGTTCACTTGCTGCTTAATATGCAATACCTATATTTAAATTTCGTTGTATCCTGATAACAAATTTCGTTGTATCCTGATACAATGACAATAAAATCTATCTTATCTTATGGGTGTCACTGTAATGAAATAACTACATAGTCAATGTAATTCATTTTACCTGTCAGTGATGTGAAGGCTGGACGGTGAGGGAGGCGGGGCTTATTGTATCCATAAACCCACACTCAAAGGACTGTGCTATTTTTTTTTCAGCAAAATCTAACAAATTCTAGAGATTAAATTTGATCACCAGTGTGACGCTAACCAGTGTGGGCGTCTGTTAGCTAAAGTAACAGAATGGGCAGTTGGCGTTCTCCGAGCATGTCGAGCTGTCTATGATGTCATGTTAGCCGCAGGTTAAAAAAAGATTTGGTGGCGCTTCATGGTGGAAGAAAGCAAAGCTTCACCACCACAGCATTAGTGGTATCACAGAGACCAAGCTAGTGGACAACTACACTGGGCAGAAAACTGGCCAAAAACACTTATTTTTTAATAAGCCCAGCAGTGGGCAGCGCCTGGGGAGCTTGAGGACAGTATCTTGCTCATGGGTACCTCAGTGGTACTTACACTGGTGACTTTAGTTCACAGGGGCAACTCCCTAACCATTCCACCACCACTGCTCAAAGAGATATATCGCCCAAAACATATATGTGTAGGGTATAATTACAGCTCTGTACATTGCAATTAAAAAAATAAAGAGTACACCTTTAATGTTTAGCTATTTCTTTTATATCCCTATGAAAAACATGAGGTTTTTAGGCAAGTTTTTTACCCTCCCTTAAATGACACTTTATCCTGCTGTTCTCATCTATTCCTAGAAAAGGCTGCCAATGTCTGCTATCAGGAGTTTGATGTCCCTGATGAGTTCCCTCTAGAGCTTCGACAGTATCTTCCCAACGTTAATTACAGGCCACATACACAAAGGCAAGACATAAGATTATTAAGACCATATTGATGTTTTTTAAGCTGATCTTGTTTTTTTACATCATAATCTTTGTAACTGCTAATTCTGTGATGGCTTTTGTCTCTTCCAGACCATTGCGTTGTGTTGTCCTTGTGTCACTAAGAGATATTACCAAGGGTGAAGAACTGTTCTCCAACTACTACACCATTGTGCACTAGACTGATCATGATGTGATGATCTAAAGGTTTCTTTCTGTGGCCCATTGCAAACAAGTGTATTTTTGCACAGATTTCCAAAAACCAATTAAAAATTGACAAATGAATGTTTTTTTTTACTAGTCATTTCTGAAAAATGTCCACACTGTGCTCAGATGGTTTGATCAAGTGTGTTAAGGACACCATAGATGTGTTACAAATGTGTATCTCTGTGTTCAGTCAAGTATACTAGCGTTTTATCACCATTGGTATAAAACCTCATATGAGGAGCTGCCTGAGAGGTGCTGCTCATTTTGGAACTTTTCTATTGGATGATGAAACTGGCCGTGTAAAAGTAGCTGCTTATTTGTTACACAACTATGTAAACAAGGAATGTTCCAATAGCAACGATCAGTGTACTACAACAATAAAAATGTCTGAGGTCAATAATATTTCCAGAACTTTATTCCTGGATCTGTTTGCCAGTTATTTAAGTAGAACATAAAATACAAAATAAAAATCAACAGAAGAGAAAACAGTGTCTATGTACAAACATTATGAATGATAACATTTCCTTTTGAATAATAATTGCGGCTTGATTGTCTATTTAACACTATCATTTCTTTACACCAAAAGAAGTGTTCAAGAAATATATTTTTTGTTTACTGTAATGCTTATGGTTTTCTTTTTATCCCCCAGCACGAAAAGTGAACGCATGAACAAAAAAAGACTTTTTACTAAACAAAACAAATGTTATTCTGATAAGGAGGGTTTTCTTTAATTTACATTTAGAGTTTTGCCCCTGGAAGCAAATGACCATCACTACATTTACAACAATTGTAAGCTAGTACTTTTCATACAAACTTTGGACATGAATAAGTTACTTCACCAACACAATTTCCTAAAGCTCTGTTCAATCCTTGGAGGGACAAGAGAAATTAATTGCACAACCTACAGGACTCAGTTTTGAGAATATTGTTTAAGTGTATTAAATAGAAACGCATCAATACACATCCTTCAAGTATGTAATGAAAAACAAACCAAAAAAAAAAACAAAAACAGAATGGAGAATTCTGGCCTCAGGTACAGGAAACGATTTTGCTTAGCACAAGCCATCCTCAGGTCACACTCCGTCTTGCCAGCAGGAAAAAAAAAAAAAAAAAAAAAAAAAAAAAGACCCTTCTCTCCCAAAGAGGCCGTTGTCTTTGTGTTTTTCCAGGTAGATTAAAACATGCAAGTTTTGTTTTCCATTAAATAAGCAACAAGTGTTAAGGCAACAATGCAAATAGGGCCATGCCTTAACCAGCAAACATTCTTCCTCTCGGACAAGTTCAGTAAACCCCCTATAACGTAATAATACTGTACATTCAACTACTTCACTCGTTTCTCTGTGAAGACTGAGCATAGGTTCGTTCTACTGGGTCTCGAAAAGCGCTGGGCTGGCAGTGGAGGACAGCTTCGCTTCACACGCCATGTACTGAACATCAGACACGTTACACCCACTTGCGGTTTGAAGTGAATAAATAAATAAATAACTCTTCTTAAGCGAATCTCTCGTAAAGCAAAAACAAAAACAAAAAAGAATTTTAAAGAAAAAAAAAAGAAAATATATCTATATATATATATTTATATGTATCAGCTAAACGGTAAAGCAAGTAAAAGGCATTTCTGTGGAATACTTAAGTTACAGACTCAAAAGCACAGATTTTAAAGTTTTCAAGTTCAAGTCTGTTCACCAAGGAAGAGAAAGTGGAAAGGTTATGTTGGTGTCTGTACATATTTACAAATTATTGCCATGAGAGTACGTAAGAGTTCACAAAGGAAAGCCATATTGAGGTAAATATGCTTGATCATGTCAGTAAGGGAAATGGAGAACAGAGCCTTCTTAAAAATAAGAAAAAACAGGGGGAAAAAAAAGAGAAAAACTTAGGTCTGAAAGGGTTTATCTGAAAATGGTCTGTTTTTAGTGTAAACTTTACCAATTACACACGTTGACAAGTCACTCGAAGATTTACATTACTTGAACGCGTAATCTATCAGTCCCACGTGTTCAAATAATGCCAATATTAACAACTGAAATTGCTGTAATAACTGCATAGATAAATTTAGGTCATCGGCCGTGTCCCTTTGTGGATCATTCGGAGTAGATTTTTCGGTCTTGAGTGGTATATCACCACCACCACCTGCCTGGAACCCTCCGTACCGCTTTTTGAAACAAAAACCTGGCAGTGTGTACAAGAGTGCCACATAAAGCGGTCAACTTGAATATATACAAAATCAGCTATGGATCATGGAGGAGCGACTTCGTTACAAAACATCCCAAATAATGCCTGCAACTACTGATCGGAAGCTTGCTAAAGATACCCATGCAAACTAACTTCGAAATAAAGGGTCAGTCTATGGAACAGAATGGTGGACAAAACAACCGAGCACAGTGAAGCACAAATAAGGACATGTGTCTAAAACGTCACCACTCGTTTTCAAAAAGAGTTTTAAGAGAACAGCTCCATAGAGACCAATGTGCAGTCCAATGGTCTTTAAGCAATAAATACCCCGCCCCAAAAAACGATCCCCCTCCACTGGACTACGTAACAAAATTGCAAAAGGGAGCATATAAAGAGCACAAATAAATAAAGGTTACAAAAATGTGTTTCACACACATCGTCGCAGTGTTTTTCCTTCCAAGAGGTGTAAAAGACAATTATTTGGATCATTCTCAATCTTCAGATCTTTGCGGTGGCTACAATAAAGCATAACTTTTCATATAAAAAGGGGAACTTCTTAATCTTCTTGTCAAATTGAAAGCCTTAATTGCAGAGCCACTTAAATATATGTCGATAAAGATGAACGGGCCCTGGTGCTAGCGAGTCTCAAACAGAAGTGCTCCTCTTAGGGTGTGCGATGGCTTTTCATTAAAAAAAACAATAAGAAGAAAAAATGGAGGGGATAATCTTCTGCTCTGAATTAAACCATTTCCAAATATTAGTTTGGAGTCTTCACATAAAAGCTACTTGAGTCAAACCGTAGGTACTGGTCAATACTGCATAATACCACAGACTGTCATGGCCAAGACACCTGGTCAAAGGGTTGTAAAGGAAAAGGAAAAAAAAAAAAGGGAGGAGGTGGAGAGAAGTTTCTGCGACTCATGTGGGAACTACTGTCGTGACATGAAGTGAAGTCTAGATCTTTCACTCCGATCACAAGTTCAGCTTCCACAGTATTCGGAAAAGATACATGACACTTTCCAAAAAATTCCGGACTGAAAATAAATGGCTGTATTAACTCTTGAGAACTCAAGATTAAGGTCTGTACAATAAGACATCACTGATGTCAGCGTAAAAAAAGGAATCTGTACATATATACACACACATGTACATAATTAATTAACAAAAACAACAGCAAAAAGAAACAATTTCCAGTGAGCTGCTATGTACAGGGTCCGACTGCGAGCGGTCCCATCGAACTGGAGGGAGGCGAGCGATCACTCAGACTGCAGCGCCGTGTGCTGATGTAGTGTGTGGCTTCCCATGTAGCTGCCGGCTTCGCTGGCCGAAAGGCTGCCAAAGTCAGTGACGGAAACGGCCATTTTGGCACTGGTGATGTGGTGCGTGCGGCCCTCGAAGTCCACGCCCATGCTGCGGCTGCCCACGGCCACCTCGTTCAGGAAAGGCTCCGACAGACCCATCTTCAGCCTCTTTGCTGGCGGCCTCTCGCAATCTTCGCTGCACACGTTGAGCTGCCCGAGGTCCGAGTGGTAGAAGCCAGACTCCAGCAAGTTGAGGCAGTCGCCATCTCCGTTGCTGGAAAAGCTGAGGGACTCATCGTGGCCAAGTGAACCGCGGTGAAGGCCGTCCAGCGGAGAGAAGTTGTAGGAGTCCAAGCAGCTCACGTCACCAGGATTACACACTGATGCAACACTGCTAGTTAGCGCTATAACAGGGGATAGAATGATCCAGGTCAATTCACCATTTTTCTTCAGATCAACAATACATGCGATTGACTTTACTCTAGCACTTGTCAATTGTTGTACTGCAGCAGTTTTTGTAAGCACTTGGCACATGTATCTATTGCTGTAGTT
>JBBPDA010000037.1:14473429-14483754 GCA_037974385.1 Arnoldichthys spilopterus | reverse complement strand
TACAACCACGAGCAATGCGTTGGTCTCCGTGTGGCACCACTCTCAGTGTTGATCTATGCAATGCGAACGCTTGATTGATTCCTCTGTCCTTGAAGTCACTTTGGATAAAAGCGTCAGCCAAATGAATAAATGTATGACTGCTGTGAAATAATCTGGCCGTCACACACACACACACACACACGCACGCACGCACGCACACCTCTGATTAACTCTAACTCGGTCAACACTTTGTCACCTCAAAAAGTTCAACACAAATAGGATTTAATTCGAGAGTAAGAAGTAGGACTCACCAGAAAGGTCGCTGGCAGTAATGGTGTTTAGGATATTGAGCTGCTGGTCAGCAGATGGATCTATTCTGCCACTGCTGCTGGAGCAGACGGAGCCTGAGCCATCCACCAGGCCTTCTGCTTCATCCACCAGCCGATCCATCAGGTCTCTAAAGGGTCCGAATACAACAATGAACAAATCGGCTTCATCTTTCACACCTCAGGAAAAGGAATCACCACTTTTTTGGTACATTCATTGTCCAAAAGAACAAATAAACAAAAGAACCACGAACTCCAGGATCTCCCTATTTTATTAGATTTTTCAATGTAACTGTTTAAGTTTTAAATAAAATTTGGAATAATTACTCACGTTACACCAGGATAACTGCTGCACTTTTTTTTCCCAAACCGATTTTGCTGGACAAAGAAGTCGAACCGTTCTGACTTTTTCCACATGTAGTAAAACGCAACACATTCTGCCACAGTCCTTGTGTGTACCTAGAGGTAAAACAGGTAAAAAGTATTCAGCATTGTCCTGAAAAAAACATATCTACAAAGTGAGACATATGTCAAAAAAAAGACAATTGATCTTACTTTGTGCTTCTGAATGAGGTGGAAGTTCTTCTCATATAAAAGAAGAGCATGTTCAAAGTTACGGCACTCCTCTTCAGACCACGGGAGCATTTCACCTGTGGGGAGGGGGGAGAACAAAAAATAAGTCTGTTTCATTATGTAACTGTAGTAAACATTTCCAACACTCATAGAACAATGGGAACATACCCTTTGAAGATTTTTCATTGCTGCGATACCGTTTAAGTGCTTCATGGACATTGTAGTTGCACTTAACAAGCTCGTACAAAGCCTACAGGGAATAAAGACTTAAATTAGAATTACGACAAAGCTACATAAGCAGCAACATTTCACAATTTCATAATACTGAGGGAAATTACTTTTATATATGCAAAGTGTTGATCAGATCATTGTGAACACAAACCTCAAAACCTAAATGTAAAACCTCACCTGTTCATTGTCTTTGACCAGGTCCTCTCCATCTCCCTCTGTAGCTCCATCAGTGCTTGACAAGGTTGCCTCTTGCAAGAAGTCTTTCACTTTAGACTCTGGTAATACGTCTGGTTCCCACAATAACTGATCTTCATCTTCATATACTGGTGATTGAATGGAATTATAATAATTTAAAGATACCACTATGCTCCAGATTTCTCTATAAAGACTGTGTTGCATAACTTCATATGGGCGTATCACATTTCACTATGATCTTGACACATTTGTACAGAAAGTATGAATAAAGGAATTGCTTAACTTTACAAATGTCTGTTTTATTTTCTCAACATTGTAGCCTTAAACGTCTTATCCAAACAATAAAGCAAAGTGTAAATTGACTGCAAAGTTAGCAACTTACCCTTTTCATGTTCATTGTAGCAAGCAGGGGAGGGAATTTCAGCCTGATACTGAGATCCAACCATGATTTCCTATCAAGTCAAAAGATACAATCTTAGATACAAGAAATTTGAGAAAATGTTGCAATCTGAGAAAATCATGAATTTCGAAGCTGTTAATTAAAAAAATATGTGCAACAAAACAAAAGCAATCACCTTTCTAGAGTCCTCAGTGTTCAGTCCATCCTCTTCCCCTTCAGATTCTTTGTCTCCATCATAAATAGTGTTGGCTAAATAAGCAGAAGGAATTAATTGTAATATTAGATTACATTCAGCAATAAATGGTCGTTAACAGGCTTCTGTATATTAGAGAAATCTGGTTTAAAAAGACCAAGTAATTGTGTGAAAAACAGTTATAACTGTTATATACAGCAGGACATAAGCTCTCTATGGACACAGCTGCACCGCAGAACTATGAGGCCTATATGCTTGGTTTAGCTATGTATGTGGGTATCTTAGCACCTTAAAATTATTTCATTAAAGGAGAAACAAATTTCATTAAATATTTACCATCACTCTGATCTGTTATTTGGTTCACCGTTAATGGACACAGGCCTACTACCCACTGAACATTGGTTCAAAAGGTACAGACAAATGTACTTTCATCAAATTCCACCAGCTCAAATGGAGCTAAAGATCAAAAATGATGTATTACATATAATGGAGTAGAAAATTCCACATAACACTGCACATACTGAATAAGCATACAGGCAAAACGCATCTATTGTTCTGTACTCTTAAGTCTTTCAATTCATCTGAGAAGTTCAGGGCCAGATAACTTACATGTTTTCTGGCGTTTCTGCACGAAATTGATGAATGACTACTTGTATAACTGACCAACTATAGTAGTGACAACGGTTTTCTAAAGTACTCCTAAGACTTTGTGGCTTTAGCAATCGCAATGGCATCACCGTTTCTTATACAGGGCCTTCTGAAGGCTTGGAGGCCATGCACATTATAGAGTGGTTTCCATCCTTGCCCTATATGGACTAAGATTTCTCTCGTTTCGTTGAATATTTTCACAATATTATGTACTGCAGATGGCAAAAGATAAATTCTTTGCCATCTTGCATTGACAAATGTTCTTTTTGAACTGTTTGACAATTCTCTCACCAAGTTTGGAATAAAGTGGTGAGCCAGGACTATGCATCTGTACTTGCAGACTGAGGCACCTGCTTACTGTGGAATCACTTTTGTTGCCCCTGCCCCAACATTTGAGTGTATTTAAGGCATCAAGTTAAATTCATTTTATATTTAAAAAATACAATCAATGTCATAGAAAGCATTATGTAATTTTTTGACCTTTTGTCATTTAAATAAAGTTTCAAGGGAATTTGAGATTTTTAATTGCATTTTACAGAATGCCCCAACTTTCTAGATTTCTTAATACAAATGACCTTAAAAACAGACTTTCACAAGCCCTAAACATAGATAAAAGAGAAGTCAATTAAACAAAAGTACAAAAACGGAATCTCTTACGCTGAAATACAGTGCTTTCCTTTTGCCCAACATTGCCCAAAAAAACATTTGACAGATCTGTTTTTTTATATAATAAATCAAGGCATCCAGTCATGCTTGACTGTAATGCCACTGACTGAAAAACACCTAATTTCATCTTTAAATTCACTGCTAGTCATAAGGTTAAATTAAATTAAATTATTAAAACTTATTATTGCTTTAAATAAAAAACACTAAAAAAAAAAAACTACTGAGCTCTATTAGTATTGATAGGACTTACAGCGTAGAGTTCTGGGAAAGAAATCAGTGGTTTCATGTGAGGTCACTGATGGTGTGAGATCATCAGCAGAAGACTGAGTTTCTTCATCATCTCCAGACAGAAGATCTTTAGCAATTTCCTCCTGTTCAAAGAAAGTGACACGGTTTCTTTACACTTACAAAAAGAGGGGGAAAAAAAGCACTGTCTTACTAAGTAAGACAAAAAACAATAAAAGTCATGCACATATTATAAAAAACAGTTATAACATAATAGTAACTTACTTTGTCTAACGTCATGTCAGGTAATTCATCGGTCAGTTCCACCGAAGAGCTGTCCACACTCGAACAACCAACAGTACTGACTGAAGGTTCATACCTGTACAAGGCCAACAGCTCTTCCAAAGGCATGTTCCCCTCCTGTTTAATAAAAGTTTGGTCATTTGGTTTCAAAGCCTGCAAGTATTCAATAGCATATTAATATATTAAATAAATTACACATTACCTTCTCCAGATCTGCAATCTCTGAACTCACGTTTGACTCTCCTTCCCGCATTTCTTCTTCCTCAAGAGTATGCTCGTCATCATAATCATGGACCAACATGTCTGCCGTTGGGTCAAAGTCGTGATCTTCTGATGACAAAGAGCCAACTGCAAATGAGAGGCAAACATTAATACTTAAGAAGATAACAAAAGGTTGCTTGTTTGTGTAAAGAGAGGGCCAAAGGCAGATGAAGCCTGGACCAAAAATCAACAGAGAAACACTCCTGCCTGTTAGGTTCTTGTAAGGACCAGGCAGATTTAGAGAGCAGAAAATATAAGCAGTAAATTTAGGAAACTATGACAAACTTTACTAAATTGTACCAGCAGGAACAACAAATTACAGGATCGAAGAGAGTAAGAAAAAAACATAAAAGAATAATAAACAACTAATTCAAGGATAATGTGGGGAGATATTCAGTTTACCTGGACTTGTACTTCCCAAGGAAGCCTGAAAAAAAAATAGTTAGAGTTAGTTTAAAAGAAACGATTCAAATAAAAATGACATTCAAGCTTGCAAACGGCTAGAACAGGCTGATTTAGCCTGAAATCAAATCTCAAACATAAACAAGACACTAACACAACTCAGCGAGGCAGCGGTACGCCCTCAGAAAAAAGTTCACGCAAGATCTTTAACGCAAGCTACATGTAATGACTCTGGGGGAAAACCAAGCGTCTTAGGTCGCTAAAGCCGAATAACCGTTTGAGAATGTGCACGGCTACAAGGTTTGAACCTATATCTCACATACAGATTTAAAGATACCGAAAACACTACTACATAAACGTTCGCTGTCTCCTCCAGTCACTTATCCTGAGGAAAATGTACCTAGTTGGATATTACAACCTTCTTCTAATGTATGTAGTGAAGAAAATGACATTATTCCGATTTAAACCGCGCAAAACAAGATAAAGCAGAAGACAGATCAAAAATAATAAAACGGGGCTCGTAACGCTGCCTGGCAACATTGGACATAAGCGTACAGGACAAAATGTAACAATTTTAGCCAAAAATGCAAATGTTTAATCGTTAAATAGATGAAATATCAGTAAATAATAGCTCGACTAGCAGCCCGCTGCTAAGCGGCTGCGTTTAGCTGGTTAGCGAACTGCCTGCCGCCCGGCCTAAAACCTGCCGATACGAAACCCGATCGCCTTTTTACCGTCCATTTTGGGGTCAAAAGCCGTCATTTCTCAACAGAAACCCGCATTTCTCGAACATAAGACGCTCATGGCGATAATGGCGCATAAAACTATCGACCCAATGCTCCACGAAAAGAAGAAAAAACGTTAAAGGTACGTCGCCGATTTTGTCTTTTTTCAATCTTACCTCCGCCATATTGGTACCTTTCCGATACTAAACGGGCTTTACGCTGGGACCCGGATTGACACGGCGGGCCAATAGGGTGAGAGCATTCTCGTGCTTGACGCCGATTGGCTGGAAGCCTTGACTCCGTGAAGCAACGGCCCCTAGGGGTAGCCAGTCGTTAACAGTGCTGGCTAAGTTTGTTGAAGTTTAGTTTTCGGAACGGTTTATTTATCATAAACGACAGTTTTACACTTGCTCTATATTGTAAACTCGTTTAAGACATGTCCGTGATTATGTTCATGCTTCAAAAATGGTAAAATGCTGCATATGACAATGTTTTTATAACTATGCTATTCAGGAATGTGAAACAATATCGCCTGCTAAATATTCAGTAAGTCCACCTCATGCTGCTGAAACAGCTCTGACTGTGGTGCACTGTGTGTTCTGACCCCTTTCTATCAGATGCCGATGAGCCTGTTGCTGATTCATCAGTACTTTTACTACTGCATACCTGGAGCACTCCACAAGACCTGCTGTTCTGGAGATTCTCTGACTCAGTTGTCCAGCCATCACAATATGGTCCTTGTCAACGTGGTTCAGATCAGTTTTTGGATGGATGATCATAAACCTATCATATGCTATGCCATAAACTTTTCTAATCTACGTGAAACCTGGATGATTGTAGCCCCACATTGGTGGTATGAAATAATTTAGAAGTAGGGTAGACACAGCACTTTTTGGGCAACAACCAAAAATAGATAGATAGCTAGAGAACAGCCAATCAGCACCGATGTCCTTTGCATATGTCTTAAAGATAACAATAACAATAACAAAAGTGAGATAAAGAGAGGTTGGAAATATAAGTGGACCGTAAGAAATGCAAGAAAAAAGGTTAGAGCTCTAAGTTTTTTAGCTTTTCTAAAAAAAACTACAACAAGCTTTAAAAGCCACTGTACACTTTGGTCTGTCACAGTTGTTTCTCTAGAACAGTATTTCATATAAAATCATTCAGAATTATATTATTAACATCTTAACCAGCTAATTAAACAAACATTAAAAATAAATTAGTGGAAATCCCCTTTAACTGTTAAAGATAAGATGTTATTTCTTATCAGTTATGATTATAAAAATTTCATTATCCCAAGGAAAGTGGCAGCAGAGAAAACTATAATCCATTCATGCCCCCCCTCCAAAAAAACACCCTTTTGAAATGTTTGTGATCTTCCTGTTTCCATTGCTTTAATCAACATCGCTAAAATCACAGGCCCCTCATGTCCAACCACAGCTGATCTATATGTGAAGATACTGGAGAATTCTGTGTTAGTTATCAGTCCAATGAGCATGATTGGTACTGATGCATGGTGCAATTCATTCCACTTTTGATGTCTGTATAATAGACCTAATTATAAAGACCCTCTCACTGCTCATTTATTTCCTTTTGATGTAGGACGCATTTTTTGGATTTTGAAGGAACTAATCAACACAGCCAGGCTTAGTAGGCCTGTCACTATCAGGAAATTGTAGCTGATGAATAATTACCATGTAATTGAGATTACTATTTTAATTGTCCCTTTTTTGTTAATTTTATGCAGCTACTACAGGGTGAGCTGGCCAAATTAGTGGCTGATTGGCTCTCTTTCTTCCTAGCTATGTTTACTCTGTAGTTAGCTTAATACTATGATATTCACTAACGATTTAAAAGTCTCAGAAAACCCTGTTTTTCCAGTTTTTACTGGTAATTTTAGCAATTTAGTTGCAGTGAATAAACTGAAATTGTACAAAGGTCAGTGGGTGCAATAAATAAATACATAATAAATAAAAAGTTTATTTATCATGTTGATTTCAGAGACAACAGAGTTTTCCCCAAGCATTAAGAACCAGGTGAACTTACAGCTTTCCTACAGCAATGGAAGTAAGTGAAGCCTTAAAACAATTCCCACAGGAGCCCCAACTTCTGCTAATGACCTACCAACCCCTCTGTTGGAACAAAAGCAGAGCTGGAGCACATTGTTCCTACACTCTCTTATGCATTATTAAGACAGTACTGTAATGCAGGAAGTAGTACTGTACATCACTATCACAATGGGAAGAAAAAGGCAAGAAACAAATACACACAGTAAGATAATGAGCCACAACATTAGAAGAAAAGAATTCAGCAGTAGATTCAGTTAATGGAAGAGCAGCACAGTCTCCAGCTTCAGCTCCTTCAAGCTGGTTTGGGATGAACTGGACTGAAAGGGGTGAATGTAAAGCTGCAAAGGTTGGTGCCCCTCAAGAAATTCTCTATTACTATCTATTAGGGCTTCATTTATTTTGAATGCTTCGGGAAAGCTGTAAGCTGTAATGTTCTTGAAACTGTCGAGTTTAAGGATCTGAGACACTTTTGAAAAGGGCCATACTGTGAGCCAGAGCATCCCTAAAACGACAGGTCTTAAAGAGTGTTCCAGGCATGCCCTAGTTAGTACCTACTAAAAGTGATCCAAGGAAGGACAACTGGTGATAAGGTTATAGGCACCCAAGACTCACTGATGCATGTGGGGAGTGAAGGCTATTATGACCAATCTGATTCTAATGAGGAGCTCCGGTTGCACAAACGTGAATTCTGGCTCTGATAGAACGGTGTCAGAACACACAGTGCACCACAGTCAGAGCTGTTTAGGCTGCATGAGGGTCACAATATAAGGCAGGTGGTCATAATATTTTGGCTGATTGGTGTATTATGCATGAAATTTAAGAGGCCAAGGTGTGAATAGCAATGGGTTAACTATTCTCAGTTTATTGATACTCAGGTTTTCATTCATTGCAGCAGATGGTGGCGCCAGTGATCCACCTACCGGCTTGCCAAATCTGGCCTTTTTGTTGGACTAAAAAGCAGCTTTGCTCAAAACCACTTTACTTTTTCTTTTTATGCTCATTTTATCTCTGTAAAGCACACTGAATGACCTCTGTGTATGGTAATGTGCTATTTAAACTTGTCTACCTTTGCCTAAAATATCCATTTGCCATTATTATGCCAGCCCTACCCCTAACCCTAACTTAACAACACTTAATTTTTTAATGTCTTTAAAGTGGTGATTATAGGAACCAGGGTCACAATGTTGACTAAGTAAATATAACCATTTGATTTGCCACCCAGAACAACCTGTGAACCTACATGTGTCATCTAAGTCTTTATTTATAATGTAAATGATGGGAAAATAGTGACAAGCCTGATTTTTTTTCTTTGTTAATCTAAGCCAGTTTTGCTGCAATTTTAGGCAAAGGTAGACAAGTTTATATAGAACATTACCATACAGTCATTCAGTGTGCTTTACAGAGACAAAATGAGCATAAAAAACAAAAAGTAAAGCAATGAAATTAGGAATAAAATTAAATTACAAAAAATAAGTAAGATTTAAAATAAAAAAGATACAGATAAAAGTGCATGATAACAGTACAGTAGCAATGCAAATTTCCCACTTGTGGAACTAATAAAGGGTTATCTTATCTTATCTTAAAACTGGCCACATTTTAGGCAGATCTGATCTCTGTGGGAAGCTGACTCCACCAGCAAGTACTCAGTTGCTTAACTGGTTAAGACAGTGGGTTTATATGGGTGAGTTTGACAGTCGGACCTGCTTTAATCACCAGCGGCATAGTGCTTAAGACTGTGTCCTTGTCAACAAAGTGTTATAGGTTTAAGTCCTAGCCTGGGTACCACTGAGGAACCCCTGAGCAAGGTACCATCTCACTACACTACTCCTACTGTGTTTGAGCGTGTTAATGACAAATAATCACTTTCTAATCAATAAATGTCATTTCACCCTGTTTAGTTACAGCTCTGGGCTACTGGCTAACCTAAGAGACTATCAAACATTACAGAAAAATATATATTAATTGTTTGTAAGTCCCCTATTGAGGGACAAACAATGAGTAAGACTTTGAACGCAGTTCTGTATCTATTTAGAAGTCAGCATAAGGACTCGAGGACTGTAGTAGTGTGTTTTTTGTTAGAACTCTAGCAGCATTTTAAATATGCTGTCTTTTTTCCTGATGTCTTTACTTAACTGAAGGAAATTTAGTTGCATCCAGCATGAACACAGTGAGTCTACAGGACTGAAATCATTTAGTGAAAGAGCTAGGTAGATCTGAGTGTCGATTGCAAAGCTATGATAAGCCACTTTGTACTCTAGGAGAATTTGGGCCAGAGGAAGCATATACAAGTTGAACATAAGGGGCCTGAGGATGAATCCTTGTGGGACTTCTCAAGGCATGTTAGTTTTCAATGATTCATATGTGTCAATAGAGCCTAATTAACCCTACCTTTTAGGTATGTCATGAAATATCTGATGACTTCTTTTGAGAGTCAGACCAAGTTTTCTAATTTGTCTAGCATCTACTGTATCATCAACAGTGTCTAGTAGTACCAACACAGTTTTTTTTCCTATGTCTGTATTCAAACAAATGTCATTTTGTATCTTTGTGAGAGCTGTCCTACATCCCGCCCATCTCTTTCCAATTTCTCTGGCTATTAATCCAGTCCCATTTTAAATTGAAACTTCTCCTTCATTTCATTCTCTTAGGTCATCTAGCACCAATCTCCTGACACTCCCACATACTTAGCTTTCCACTATAGGTGGCATATCTTTTAGTGCTACTGCCCCTTTGGAACTTTCTACCACAATCTCCCATAATGTCATCATTATTTCCCACTTTTAAATCTGAGCTGAAAATCTTTCTCTTCCAGTACTTTTCTTCCCCATGCTCCTTCTCTTCTTAATCTCTGATTTTCTGTATCCTGTAAAGTGACCTTGGGTATGAGAAAGCTACTATGTAAGTGTAACATCATTATTATATAATATTATGGAATGGTTCTAGGCCAAACCATTATTTTAAGACTGTCATAAAACAATGCATCAGACACTGCAAACCAGACAACACATTTGTAACCATTTAATGTGATAGGTTCCTGTGAGGGGGTTTTTCACATTTTACATTTACATTTACATTTAATCATTTGGCTGACGCTTTTATCCAAAGCGACTTCCAGGACAGAGGAAACAA
>JBBPDA010000037.1:14457680-14473329 GCA_037974385.1 Arnoldichthys spilopterus | reverse complement strand
ATCTGCTAAATATCCTCCTATCTCTCGGTGGCTCAAGGACATCATGTTTTTTCTAAAACTTGAGAAAATTAAATACAATAAGTGTATTTATTTAGAAAAAAGTAAAAGGATAATTGTGTGGAAATATTGTATTGTATTTTCTTCAATAAAGATATTTGGAAAAAAAAAAAGAAGAAGAAGCAGCAGAAAAAGAAGAAGCAGCAGCAGAGTGTACTCACTGGCTGATACTTGACATCCTTTGGAGGGTATTTGAAATGTGGCCCAAAATTAACAGACACCTGTATAGGGAAGCAGGCAGAGAAAACTTAGAAATTCACAGAACACACTACCGGTCAAAAACACTACAGCTTGGCCCATATAATCTGAATACTCAAGTATTTATTTGTTACATTGGTATAAGTCTACATTTAGTATGCAGAACTGCTTTCTTTTTTCCCCCCAAGCCACAAAATCTGCAATCTGAACTAAAGTTAAATGAGCCAAAACATTGGAGAAATAATGTCTCAACTATTAAAAAAAATGCTCACTTCAAAATATCCAAAAACACTATGGTATGACATTGTCATGCATGGTCTGTAATATTCTGGATAGTTAAACTTCTGTGAGGAGGCTACTGCTAGTTTCTAATGGGCCAAGACTACAATCAGGAGCTCAGACCCTCAAGCAGAAAAAGGAAATATGATAATTTATTGCGATCAGTATTGCCCCGACCTGCCAGCTTATAAAAAGTTGAAAGAAAGTAAACGTGACCTTTTGTATCATAGAAATAATATGAAGTATTGTTGCTATATTTCCCCCCTCTACAGTTCTGACAGTGGAAGAGCATAAGCTATTGCATCAACCACTGCTAACTAAAATCCTGATGGTGAAGAAATTATTCCAATTAGTTTATGTTGCACCTTTTCACCATCTACAAGATTCATGAAAGCTACATCTGAATGAGAGCCTACAATCACGGTGTAACAACATACAGCTGGTATAATACTACTGATGGTATGTTGCCACCTACTGGATATATTTTGAACTGCAGTAACAAAAATACTTTAAAATGGTAATATTGTCTTAACACAAACAAATACTCAAAGTCTGGGGCCAGCCCTCCTGTTGCAACAATGCACGATTAAGTGATTGTTCATTTGTTCAGCTCTTAGTGATAATCTTATAACTTTAATTGCAACTCAAAATTGCACAATGCTTGAATTACATTAGAAGACTGTACATAACACTGCAATCCATCGCTGAGAACCACAGCAAATAATGTACTGAGATGCAGTACATACTAATTAACTTTAATTTTGCATTGTGCCAGTTACTGAAGAAAAAACACTTGCTTCTACACTAACACTAACTTCTCATGTATGAATGGAAGATTTATAGAAAATTTTATCATGTACATTTACTTGACAACAATGGCAAAGAGTTGAAAACTACTACTACTACTACTACTAATAATAATAATAATAATAATAATAATAACTAATAATAAAAACAATATACAATATTAATATCAAGAAAAACATTTTAAAAATAACAACAATAATAACAATAATAATAAGAACAACAACAAAAACAATAGCAACAACTAATTATTAAATAGAATAAAAAGGTAAAATGCATACCGTGCAGCCTTTGTAGAGGGATATGGCAGGAAAATACATGCCCTCAAACAGGTTATCATAAGCCATGCCCTGGTTGACTCCGTTCTTGTAAAAAATCATCTATATGTATTCCAAAACAAAGCATTCATGAATACAATTACAAAGCACAGTTATAGCCGACAGAAATGAATGTGCACAGTACTCACTCGACTGTCACCAATTGCCTTTAAGCTCTTCTCTGCCTTGTCTACATAGTCCTTCTCTTCAAAGTAGAGGTAGCTTTTGAATTTGATCAGTGCCTGCAAGATGAACAAGGATTAAGATCAAGAAATGAGCAAAAACATAAGCTGGTTTTCCAGACATGGATTACGCCTAGTTCTGGACCAAAAAAAGCAATGCCAGTAGTAAATTATTAGCAGAAATTTGTTTGGCTGACAGACTTCATCTGGGTGTGGAAACTTCAGTAGTTCAGGGAACATCATACTTTGTCTTTATATGTATCTGGCAAAGCCTTTGCAGTCTCGGTACCATCCGGTAGCTCAATGAAGAATCCCAGGATGTCTCCCTGACCGTAGCCGTCAGAGTAGTGTTTCCCGATGGACTGATGGAAGCGGGTGCCCCTCTTACTGCGCCATGAGTAGCTGAATTTATCATAACCCAGTGGAGCCTGAAGGTTACCTATAACATAGGAACATAAGTACATTTCAAGTAATGCTTAACTTTTATTAAACTATGACAACAGGAAATATAATAAAGCAGGTGAAACCTAGAGGGAGTCGTGTGATATTTTCCTAATATTACGTTACATTCACGTTCGTTTCCTTCTGTTCAACGGGAACCTGCAGACCAAACTGTACTGGGGGGGGATGTAACCAACTTTTTTTTTTATCTATGAGGGTTAAGCTTCATTTTCCACTGTATTAGCGAAATATAGATCAGTGTCTTTATTAGAACTGAACCTTGTCATAAAAATCTTCCTCGTATGGCGAAAATATTGTCGCCACTACTGGGATTACATTTTGACTGAAGAGTCCTGGGACGGCTATAGTCCCCCATAACGTTCTCTGCACTTATCAGAATTTCGCCAAAATTCACCCCATGGAAAAAGCTGCATGCACCGTTTTGGTTTTTTTTGGACAGCATCCAAACGCGAGCCCCGAAAGCCTGTGTGGACAGTCTGATTTGCTTCAACGTGCAGAATTAAGGTCAGCATTTGATCTGCACTCACCTGACGCCACAAATGTCCATGAGGACAGGGTTCAGAGTGGTCTGATGCCAAACATTCTATTCTAATGAAACTACTGCAAGCCAAACTTTGTTCATGCCCATCTGAAGAGGAGTCGGCAGAGACAAGATTCACAGAGAATCTTATCAATTTTCAAAATGTAACAAGCTGTGCGGACCCCAATCTTTTACTACATCAGCACATCAAAATCATACAGACAAAAATAACTGATCTAATTTATTTTGCTCTAATGTATTATTTATTCATTAGTTTTATACATTAATTGTATTGCACTAATGCTACAACACAGTTGATTATTTTGATCTCATTTCTTGTATTTATTACTTAAATATATATACACAAATTCCACTTCTGAAATTATAGTTTCCAAAGTCAATGAGTAATCGTAATAACCATTATCTTAATATTGACCAAAACAATTGTGATAATGGTTTTTGCCATAATAGCGTAGCTCTAGTCTGAATGACTTTGTTAATATATCAAAAACTGAGCGATGCCAAAAAATAAATTCATTAATAAAGAAGTCAAAAACATTTTATCCTTTCAGATGAAGTATTCCATGAATTCTAGCCAATTACCTAAAGGCTGCGACCAGCCAAGTCGGGCAGCAGTGTCCGGTGGCATGTCGTCAACAGACACCTCAAAATACCAGGCTCCCTTTCGAACTCCATGAGAAGCGCGCACCATTGAGTAGCCCTTCTCTCCAGTCACAGTGAGGCGGTCATCAGAAATTTTCAGCTGGGGTGCTTTGGAACACACAACAGGAAGGGCAGATCTTATATGAATACATGACGAGATAAAGACACGAAGATCAGCATGAGCACTGATGCTGTGGTCACAAAAGCAAATCTCACGTTTGGACAAGAAAGACAAATCTTCCATTGCTACAGAGAGAAGGCAACACAAGGCCAGTTTTTCACAAAGCAGTCATAAAAAGGACTGACCATTTAATCAGTTCCTCTGCATTTATAATGATCATGGACACGGAAACTGATTTTTAGACCAGAGGTGATTTGTGAAAACAGATTCAGTTGCCCACATGCAGCTGTATGTGGTGTTCAGCTGATGCAGTGAAACCACAATGACAAGTCTGCACCACCTAAAAAAAAAAAAAAAAAAAAAAAGTTGGGAGGATGAAGAGGTTTTAGGGATTTAAAAAAAAAAAAAAGATTTAGGTGACTGCTGAATTAAAGCACTTGTAAGTTACATTAGCCTAATAGGTACATAATTTACCAAAACATAAAAGCTGTACAACACATCTGGTCAGCTGCATGTGGGCAAAGTAAAATTTGCTTTTAACCTTTAATTTACATTGTGGATGAAAACAGTAATTGTAAAACGTTGCACCTCTATCATGTAAAGCTAGCAGCACTCTCTCATACAGACATGCCCTGTACAAGTCTCCGGGGATGGGTTTTCCTGCCCAGCAGTCCAACTCCAGCTTCTCCGGATCAGGCGCATGGGGGTCTGGCTCAGCCAGGATGTAGCGGTAACCATCCTTGTTAAAGGGATGCTCGAGGGGGTAGCCATGAGGAGGCAGCCGCTGGGCTGAGAAAAGAGGGTCGCTGGACAGAAAAGAATCACAAGCTGAGACTGGAGCAAAGCTATGGTGACCGAGAACATAAACCCACCTTAAATTAAATTACTCCTGACTTTTCTAAAACAATATAAAGTAGCCATACCTGCGAGTCCTTTTAGCTGTTCCTGCAGTGGCTCCATCTTGCTGCTGCTGCTGCTTGCGTTTGGCACCACGGCCTTTACCTGTGCCAGGTGGTGGAAGCCCACCTGTGATGGACAACAGCTTTAGAACACAGTTCATCCCTCCATTACTTAAAGGCTCTTATCCTTTTCTTTATAAAAAAGCTACTGTTTGTGTCAGATGAATAATGCCACATAAAAACAATCACTCTTCAACAAAACCAAAAACAGGGGAGAAAGATTAATATTAAAGCTTAATAATTCAGGATCCAGTTTTCCAAAAGCATTGTAATGTTAATAAGATCCTTTAACTAAGATAAAATAGTGGACAAATTCTTCAACGATGGCTTTAATGTCTTACATCAATCACTGTGCTGAAATATATGCTTTTGGGAAACTAAACCAGGGAAAAAAGTTCAGGACACACTCATTTAGCAGTGCTACAATAAGCAAAACATGTGTTATAAAGCTTAAACACTTAACAGAACCTGTAACCGATGCTCTAGCATTCAGCTGCTTCTACCAAAAACTGATGCATGATCAGGGCTTTGGCTGCCACAGAATTTTGTTAAAACTCATGCCAAAAGACATGGCACTTCGACTTTCATTTGATTTATTTGTGCAGCAAAGAAGACAAGAGCAGGCACAAATAAGCAGGAATTAGTGGACACATCAGGTTGAAGGTTGAGGACAGTATGCCCAGAAAGAACAAGCCAGACAAGCTTTAGGACAAACTACAATGCAAAGCTTCAGATAATGAAAAAACAAAAGTCAAAGAGCAAAGGGATTAGAGGAGCACAGAACCGCAGCCCTGAGTTTAAACACCACACACATTGGTTTACATATTCACCTGAAAATGATGATCCACCTGAAATATAATGTAAAACTGTTAAGGAAATGCTCTCAACAACAGAATATTTAAAAGACATTTCTAACAAAAACTATTTAAAGGGGATATTTCACTCATTTTTCAAACTTTCATTCACAAACGGTCATTTAGAGTGGGTTAGTGTGAAATGTGCTGACCTAGAGAAACTTGTAGGGTCAGAATTGCTCACAGTGGTGGTGACAGAACCCTCCCAGATCATCACAAGTGATGACACATCATACAAAGCTACCGCATTAAATGGTTGCAGATATGCGGTCTACTGCCGGAGATATTGCGTAATGACAGTTTTGGTGGTAATAAGGGTTTCAGTCTGTTTTTTTTTTTTTTTCAAATATATGGTGGAGAGGTACATGTAGAACAAAGCAAAGCAAAGCAGTATGCAGATAAATTCACATGCACCTAATTTTACATTATGAACATTTCATGTAATAACCCAGAAAACACTCAGAAGAATCAGTAGGTTTGCTGGTGGTTTTGATTCCTAAATAAAATGTCTATTTCTTTCTTGACCACTTATTTATATAACACCACTGTAAATAAATCTGAGTCACCAAGTTCCAATGCACTATTTCACATGAAACCTGTTAGTTTACATCTCAATGACCAAATATTGCTAAAATTATATTATTAAATTATAGTCAATTTGAAAAATGTCCAACAAGATAAACTGACAGATTTTATTTCAAGAGTTATGATTCATATGCTAATTTGCATTATTAGTATATTAGTACATTTACATTATTATTCACTTTATAAGGAAATCGGTCTTACCATTAAGATTGCCAGCAGCTGTGACGGTAGTAGTTTGCTTTTGGTTGTCATATGAGGGTCCAATGTTGGCCAAGTCCTAAAGAAGACATGTAGATAGAAAGTTAAGTTAAAACTTAATCAAAACACAAAAATAAGGCAAAATAAGAAACAGTACCTGATCCAGGAGGCCAAACTTTGGATAGTCCTCCTCTGGATCTTTACTGCCTGGGTCAGGATGTTCCTTCACTAGGAACACATCACGTTCTTTACTCTGAAAACAGAAAGTAATCATGTGGCAAAAGGATTCTTAAAGAACATAAGTGTTTATGACAGAACAATAAGCAAGTAAGCATTATGTTTGTTTACCATGGTCTTCACTATGTTGTTCGGCCATGTTAGCTTCCCTGGTCTCTGGCGAGTTGTCATGCACTCCCAGTACTTATCAATGAAGGGTATGATGTCCTGAAAAAAAAGATCAAAAGTTAATACAAGTAGTCATTACAAAACAGGCAAGGCAAGTTTATTTATATAGCACATTATCATACACAGCGGTCATTCAATGTGCTTGATGTACAATGTACAGGGATGGGCATTAAGATAAAAGGCAAAAAAAGCATGAAATTAAAATATTTAAAGTTATACAAATTAAGCAATAAAGTGCATGATAAAAGTTAAATATAAAACGAATAAAAGATAAATAGATAAAACAGAATTCTACTTAAAGGATGTGGAAAATAAGGCGGTTTTTAGTTTCCTCTTTGAAGCTGGCCACAGTTGGAGCAGATCTGATCTCCATGGGCAGCTGGTTCCAGCAATGGGTAGCATAATGTACATTTACATTTATTCATTTGGCTGGCGCTTTTATCCAAAGCGACTTCCAAGAGGTGGAGCAGTGTAGTGGAACGGTACCTTGCTCAAGGGTACCTCAGTAGTGCCCGAGCCGGGACTTGAACCAGTGACCTTCAGGTCCTTAGCGCAATGTCCTAACCACTATGCCACCACTGCCCCACATAATGACTAAACGCCATTTCACCCTGTTTGCTTGCAACCCTCTGCACCACTAGGTGAGCATCTCCTGCTGATCTAAGAGCTCTTCCAGGCTGGTATTTTTCAAACATTTACAGTAAATATGCAAACTGCAAAAATAGAACATTACTGATCTCAACCTATTTGAAAGTTTACCTTGTCTTTAGAAAACATGGTTTTTGGGTGCTCCTCTTGAGTCCTCGACCTCCATGTCAGATTAGCCAATGCTGTGAGGCACATCTCCTTCAAGTCTGAGGTTTCCAAAAACAAGAGCGAGATCTACAGAAACGTTCTTCAGAATTAACTCCTCAACTACATTAAAACAGAAAATGCAAAGGGCACTCACTCGCTTGTTTCCTTAAGAAGTATGTATTTCCACTGTGGTGGCACACGTTGCAGTGAAACACATAATTGGTCATGAATGGAAGGCAAGTTCTGTAGAGAAGGGGGAAAACAGTACAAACTCAGGGAAACACCATGTTAAAACCAGCCTATCAGCACATTGTCCTTCTGTAAAGTGTGGTATGAGTGAATTATTTCAGGTTGACTTTAGCCTACCATTCAGTTCATCTGTACTGCATTAATTACCTTGTTAAAATGTGCCATCTGTAAACTTATTCTAATTAAATAGATTTTTGAATGTCCATTTGTTCGAAAATGGTGATGTTTGACTTTCTAACAATGCAAGGCTACATTCACATATCCATGTTGAAGTGGCACAACTCTATTTTCTGTCTTAATGTGACACAGGTCTCTTTTGTCTTCTAGAAAATGCAAAGATATCATTTGAAATAAGAGGACTACTGATTAGTATGCGTTCTTTTACAAACAAATGTAAACAATCAGGGCAGAAACAATAAATCTGACCAAAAACGAGTAATAAAGCATGTAATGTGACTGGAACCTTATTGTATCTGGCTAGAGTAGTCAAAGTGTGGTATAAAATTTGAGCTCTAGCATCAGTAAATTTTTTTTGTTAATTTAAAGTGTCCACCTGTTGTTACAAGCAAATGATCCCATCACTGATTGTTAGCCACTTTCTATTTACTGTGAAAACTGAAAGAATACTATAAAGCACAGAAAAATGTCTGGCTATGTTTGTGGTAATATTCAAGTTTGATAACCAATACATTTAAGTAAAATAACGTGTGACCCTTGCATCCTTACGCAGTATCAATGCCAAAAGTATCCGCGGTGAACCACTTCATGCACAAAGCACACTGTAGCTCCACCTCACCCAGCTGCCGGCCACTCTCCTCATCTCCTGAGCCCGTCTGTGTGTCTGCAGCCTCGGGGCCTTCACCAGCAGCATCCTAAGGGCACCAATGAAGGTCACACATGTGCACTACTAACTTTTTTACTGTTAAAGGCTGGCCTTATTCTGAACAGCCTTATGCAGCCTGTGGACCTACCATAGTGTCCTTGCCGTTGCCAGATTCCGTTTCCATACTTGCTGTCAAGTCTCCAAACGATGCATCTCTGCAATGGGAGAAAATATTCAAAGTCAAAAGTTACAATAACTGAGTGCACCAGAAAATTGGAACATTCAGAACATTCAGGATGCACCGATGAGATCTGACTATCGGCTATCGAACGGATACTGGCTCAAATAGCTGGACAGGGTCTCAGAAATAATGGGCTGATCCATTTAATGTTATTCTACATTTGTGTACAAGCAAGTACTAGCTATAATTTTAGGATAGTTGTACCAATATTTGCTTGTGCCGTTACAGAAAAAAAACATATTTCCAGCAAGACAATGAAAAATAAAGATACTCCAAGTCGTGCTCCTAACTAAGAGGTGCTTCTAGAGAAGAGTAACAGAAAGGTCTTCAGTCTGTATGGTTTTGTGTTTCTCCTGAAGAGAGCTGCTAGTTCTCCTTTTACTGGAGCACGTAGGTTTGGTGTTTATCCAATTGTTTACACACTTAAATTAAAGAGGTAACGAATAATTTAATCTTTCGCATTAAATATCCGAGAATATTAATGAGGCTAATATCTTAATCAGATGTTGCATGTTTATTGCTAATAGCCTGCTTAGAACTGGTTACCACTAATTCACTACGGTTTCTTCTTCTCTGCAGGTTTGTGCTCAATCCCAAGGTGGCTATTTCAAACAAACTCATTAAGATAATCACAGAAACACCTTATGGGTTTTCGGGACACATTTCAGAGCGTAAATCTATGGCTGTAATGAGGAAAGCTCTCAGAAAGCGAATGAAGCGAAGTCAGAGGAGCGTTAGGCTGAATTCGTTTACTAACAAAACACCGTTCTCCTGGCTTTATATTCACCGCTCAGAAAAAAAACAACGATTTGCATGACAGTTTGTAGGCTTTTCATACAAAATAACACACGTTTCATCTATGCAAGAGGTGTAGTTTCCACTAAATCTCACCCTTCCTCTGTTTCTCCCTCTGCCACAGACACACCGCCCGCCTCGGTCTCAGTAGCCATATTTGAAAACGAAATCACGGGGGGGATCTCGCGAGGACACACGAAAACGACACTGCCACCTACCGGCGAGGGGGAAGAAGTGTCCAGGCAAAAGAAAAAAGTTTTTTATTAATAGTAGTTATTCGCTGATCTTCAAACACACACTGTTTACCAAAAATCTCAAAAAACACATGTGGGTTCACTGGGGGCATTGTGCTAAAGTTCAAAATGTAAAGAAAGAAAACCCAAAAATTGGTCAAGATCTCATCAGGAAAGCAAATCTTACTGCCCTATTTAATTATGTCCTAAATTATTTTCTTACCCTTCTTGGGCCAGACACACCGAGGATCAAACGGTTCCAGTTTTTTTTGTTATGCCATAGAACTGTGTCCCAGAACTCTAGAGGCCTATCCAAATTCCTTCTGGCATAATAGGATCTGGTCCTTCTTGGTCAACAGTGGTGTGTATCCAGTCTGGCCATGAAAATTTTGGTTGTTAAGTGACCTTCTGGTTTACACTAATGCATTTGTCCCAGCCTTCATCAAGTTATCCTGTAGGTCTCCTGAATGTAAAAGTGGTGTTTTTCTGTCATGAAGAAATGGCAATGGCCTCTTAATGAAATTTTGGAATTTCTCCCATGTCCAGGCAGGTTTACTGCTGTGCTATAACTTCTGAACTCCTATACAATGATCCCAATTGGGTCCAAAGAAATTGTCTTATCTCCTAAATAAACTTTTGTGACTCCAGGCTTAACCATGATTTTTAATGAGACACTTGGCCACATCCATGGGAAGCACTTATATCACAGTTGAAGCAAATTAAGGGTTGTTATTTACTTACTATTGGGTTAATCATGTTTTAACTGAACTTATGGTCATACGGACTAACAGTAGGTTTTAAATGCAGCAATAATAAACAGGGCTTAAACAGTTGTGGCAGCAGTATTAACAAAATATCCTGCTACTACAGTATTCCAAATCATTGATTAGGCGAGCTTGTTCAGAAAACTGGCATTGGTTGTATTTTTTCAAAATCTATATAGAACAGGCATTGACATTGATCACCTGATAACCAATCCTATGTCAAAACTCATTGCAGCACATGCATCATCACCATGGTCATCACCATGCATTTCATGTTGGCTACAGACATAACTTCAGCAGGTCAAGTGAATCAAGTGTAATGGTTCTACTTAAGGTAAACACAAACATCATTTCTGGGAAAAATAGGACATAGCAATGCAATAAACATTAAGATTTGCATATTTTATGTAATTGTTCTCCCAACATGTTATATTTTCAGGAAATTAACCCATATGCACAAAAGAACAATAACAAAGCCTTTACAGGCAGGGAATTCTGAGGAAGTCTGATTTGGAACAACATGCGAAATCACAAAGGAAATGACCAGATTCCATGTGATTAGTGCTGTTCACACTGTCTTGAAAAAAAATTTGAGCAAAAAGTCAGATTTTGGGTGCAGTGTAAATGCAGTCCTCTTATTTTTTTTGGTAGCTCCCGTTACAGGTTGTCACACTGTTTCCATTTCTTCCTGTCATCTGCATATTCCTCATGTCCGTTTGGTTGTCCATATTATGATTTGAAAAAAGTTTAACACTGGATGCCCTTCCTGATGTAACCCTCCCCATTTATCCAGGCTTGGGCCAGGAGCAAAGAACTAGATCTGTCTTGTGCATCGTCGGTGGATGGGTTAAATGCAGTCAATGTGTAAGAAATGCACTGCTTCTGTATATGTGTCAGTTTGTTTTCTACTTTAACAACTTCCTACCTGCCTTCAGTTTTCAGTTAATCAGTACTCCACAAGATCTTATAACCTCCATACAGGTTTTTAAGACCTAACCTGGACAATTTGATCTCTCTTGAAGGACTTTTGATCTGGAATTTTTTACCCTCTTTTTTAAAAACTGTAAGTATGGTCAGCTTCAAAAACCAGGTCAGAACCATTTCTCCTTTTCCCAATTAACTTTTAGTCTAACTAACTTTTATGTATAACGTCTTACACTGTGATTTATTTGTGCTAATTTATTATCCTATTATTTAGTTACAATTATTTTTTTGGTTTCTCTTTTGTAGGGAACTTCTTTCTGGGCTTTTTTTTTTTTTTACTTTTCTTGCACATTCCTTTTTGGCTTAAACTACGTGGTTTTCCTCTCTTCTTCGCATTGTCCAAACAATTTTTTAATTACATCGTTAGATTAAATCAGGTTTACTGCTAATTGATTTTCATAATTCCATGCAATGGCTCTCCAGTGGAGTTGAAACCTGGAAGCAATCTTATATTTATTTAACCAGCTCACAAAATATTAACAGATTTTTAGAAAACCAAATCAATCTTAATACTTTTTACTGCTTTTGTTTTGTTGGTTTGCATTTATTTTAACAATATTCTAGCTTGTGTTTTTCCTGGCAGAAAGACACTTATTGCTCAGATAAATGACTTTGGCCTATTGCAGACTTTTGCACACTACTCTATATGCAATCTCTGCCATATTGTTCAGGTGTTTCTAGTAAAAAGTTAAAACCATTTAATGCTTAAACAGTACAGACTGATTTTATTTTTACTTGAGGCGATTAAAGTAACCTTTTAGGATTATTGGACCAAGTGTCACTGACTCTCAAGCGCCTCGTAAACCTGTAAAACGTAGTTTAAACATCTATTACCACTAAAAGTGCTATTGTCCTTCTAAAACTACATGACAATTATTACAGAGACTGCTGTTAAACGTGGCAGCCAGACTACAGACGAGGGAATTACCCCGTTTTTCGAGGGTAAAATGGGGCCTGGAGAATTGTAAAAGTACATGATTGTTCACATGTCTTCCTCCTGTGATCTATTGTTGGCCATCTGTGAAGTGTGGACAAAGCTGTGTCTGGGGGGCGGTGGATTCAGAGAGCTTGGTTTGTGTTATAGTCTATAATGAAATGCCCCCTGTGTACTTGTTCTGAATGAAGCCTTGAAAAGGGTCTGCTTAACCTCTCACTGTGATACAATTGTGTGGTTTTACCCTCCGTTTTGCTTTTAGTGCATCCCTCAGCCTTTAAAAAAATGCAGTGTTTCACTTGCACACTCTCACTCTGTCTAATGTCAAGCTGTTTCCTAAGTCATTTTTTAACTAGTTCAATCAGGGTGCACTAATGAGCTACAGGAATGACGGAGTTACTGAAAATATTTGCAACAGAAGTTGTGGAAAAATACGAAAAAGCAATAAAAATGGTGGAAACACATTAGAGTGGCATCCTTACTGACTATATGATCAGTTCCAGCAAAACAGGAGAATATAACCCAGTAAAAAACAGTCCCTTTTACAATGGAGAATGTGTCCATGCTTTTTTGGGCTTAATGGGCCAAATGCAACTTTTTGATTCAGTCATCTCTAAAGTGCATCCACACAAGCAACAATCATTGTGAAGATGAAGGAGCTTCCTAAGGTTCTCAGGAAAAGCAATTCACAATTAGACAAATCAAAAATCTTGGGCAATAATTCAGCTTGTCATGATAGGAGAAATTAGTATTGCACATGTTTCAAAGAACACCCTACCCACAGTGAAGAATGGCAGTGGGAGCATCATGATATGGGGCTGCTTCTCTGCAAAAGGTACCAGGATGTTACATGTCATCCAAAGAATGTGGATGAAGTGATGTAGCAGAATTTATTAGAGGACTTCGATAAGACTTCAACCCCATATACTTGGTATATACTTCCTGCAGATGTGAGTCATTTAATGACTATTGATTTGTTCACTAAAATTTAAATACATAATGATTTAGATTGACAGTGTCCATATATGTTATTATTATGTTTTAAAGTAAGTGAGTGATTTTTTGTTATTGTAACACACCACAGCCCAGCACACAGTGCACCACAACAGAATGTGACCTTTGCATTTAACCCATCCATGTAGGACCAGGGGCCAGCTGACATGAACAGTGACTGGGGAGCAGTGTTTGAGGACGGTACCTTGCTCATGGTTATTCACTTTACCTGTCAATGGTGTAAATTTCATGGCTAATCGTTGCATGTTTTGTATACTTGCACAAATTGGTGATACATAGGTATCCATGATTGTGTGCTTGTTTTGTGTACACAGTGTCTAAGCATTTTACCTTATGATGCGTGTTCTGCCTGTTTGAGAAATTGGTGGAACATCAATATCCACCTACCCAGAAACTGTAGCAGAACATGAGTAATTTGGTTACATCTGGCACATTTGCATCATGAAATAGTAACGTAGCTTTGTGTGTGTTGTCCCCACCTCAATAAAAAAATAAAACAAATAAATTACATAAGCATGTAACTTCAATTAATTGAATTTAATAATATTTTATTTTGGGGAGGCGGTGCAGTGGTTAGTGCTGTCACCTTACAGCAAGACGTTTGCGAGCTCTATATATGTTTGCATGGGTTTCCTTCCACTGTCCAAAGACTTGTGGTTAAGGTTGATTGGACTCTCTGCATTGTGTGTGCGTGTTGCCCTGTGATAGCCTCCTGTTCTGTGCGTGCCCTTCGATGGCCTCTTGTCCTGGGTGTGCCCTGCAATGGCCTCCTCTCCATGGTGTGCCCTGCAATGGCCTCCTGTCCAGGGTGTACCCTGCAATTGCCTCCTGTCCTGTGTGTACCCTGAACAGGAGTGTGCTTTGGGCCCATAGTCAGCTGGGATTGGCTCCAGCTTCCACGCAACCCAAAAAAGAAGAAGCGGTTTCGAAAATGAATGGATGGTAATTCTATTTCTGATCATTTTGGACCATTGCTATTGCACCATACATCAGGAAATGTTCACAGTCTAATGTACATCTGATGTTTTTAAAGGCTATAACAAAACCAAAAAAACAAACAATAAAGTGTTCATATGATGCTCAGCTTCAAAAGAAAATATAATTTACCCTCGTAATAAGGTTAATAAGGTTAATCTCTTTCATGGTTTTACTCCTTTACGAAGAAAACTCCAGGGAGCTTCAGGCACACTCCTTTTGGCTGACCCCTTGCTGGCGAAACTCCAAGCCATCATCTCTCTGGACAAAGAAGGAGGTCAGGGAGGGTCAGCAACACGGGTGACATCTGCTAATTGTCCTGGTGGGCCGGCTAAGCTTCACTCCACGAATACCAGTGCTTTGGTTGGTGTTGACTCCAGGGAGGACTCTGGCAGCTGCCATAGGAGACCACCTCTGGAGGCTTTGGAGATTATTTACAACTCAAGACTGATCTCAACACCCCCAGCGCACTTTACAAAGTTGATACGGTCATCAGTCTGCTGGATAGAGATGCAGATGAAGAAGAACATGGCTAGCTTGTGTCATTTAGGCCCCACAGAGTGATAAAACAGGATAAAGTTTTTTGCTTGCATAACAGATGTAACATGTTGAAAGTTCACCAACACAGATCTAACCATTGTGCAGAAATCTCAGAAAACAGTGATGGAAACTGAAGGTTTTAAAATGAATGGTCCCACTTTCTGCAGAAAAACAATGCCGTTACACAATGGTTAGTTATATCAGAAATCTCATCATCTACTGCATTCTTTGTATTCCCATTTAGTTCCCAGTGGTTGCAATTAATTTACAGTAAGGTCCAAAAGTATGAGCTTCTATGAGAATTTAATGCCAGATTGCTTCACTACAAATCACAAATACTTTAATTGAAAATTAGTATTTTTAAAAAACATTCATGAATTTCAAATTTGCTCCATTTTTGACAGTGTGAACTAAACAAGTTTGCACAAAAGCCTCTGAGGAGTAGATCAGACCCACCTGAGAGATGTCTAAACAAGTTTCAACAGATGGATGAGACACATATTTATTCTGTTTAAAATCCTCATACAACTAAAAAATATCCATTCTGGACTCCAGTGTACATCATTAATGTGCCATTTTTCTGAGTAAAAAAATGATCTGAAACAATTTGGCATATTTTTCATAAGAGCAGAGGACTGTCTAATCTGACTAATTTAATGTTTGACTAAACTGCATAGGTTTTATTATTTACACACCAT
>JBBPDA010000037.1:14436584-14457580 GCA_037974385.1 Arnoldichthys spilopterus | reverse complement strand
ATTTAAATGATTTTAGCAAATGGCTGCAATATGACAAAAAGTGAAAAATTGAAGGGGGTCTGAATACTTTCTGTACCTACTGTATAATATATATATATATATATATAGAGAGAGAGAGAGAGAGAGAGAGAGAGAGAGAGAGATAGAGACCAAAAATATCCACATTTCCAAAGTTCAAAGTTCAGTTTGAGCAACTCAACTGTATTTTTCTGTATTTTTTTTTCTGTACGATTTCAATTTATTTGAGTTTTATACATAAAAAAGGCATGAAATATTACATTTATCATTTATTTGCACATATTTTAGGTTTGATATTCTCCAAACATGTTAAATCTATGAAATGAAGGATAATTGTGTTCTGTGTGTAGAGAATGTGTATTTAAGCTTATTTTAGAAAAAAGCTCTCTTTCACTCCGAATCACTGTTCGGTTTTATTACCCTGTTTACAGCGTTTTCATGATGCTCATTCATAGAGAAAACACTGCTGAACTGAAAGTGCCCCCTATTACCTGACAGCCCAGAATAACGCCCCGCGACCTGCACTGACTCAGTAGTATAACAGTAGTAGTTTATACTCAGTATAATATAATAGCATTACGTTGAGCCAAAGAAGGTCGCTCCAAAAATGAACAGACAGACAGAAAGTCCTAGTGTAGACAGAGGAGCTGCATTACCATCACACTGAGCGCTCGCGCGTTGCAGCGCAGTATAAACCACACAATTGCAAATAAGAACAAGGACCGTCACAAAAAGCCTACACGCTCCTTAAGAAAAGGGCACATTTTAACCAGATGCAGTGCAATAAACAGCCAAGGAAGCGTGTCACCCACCGAGAACGCTATTTGCATCAGAAATGTCTCAGTGTGGGAGACCCCCGCACTCTCCACATTCCGGGTTTATAAGATCATTGGGGTTATGCATTGAGGGGGGGGGGGGTCATAGGTCCAGGGGGGGGGTGGTGGTGCTGTAGTCCACTGGCTTTTAAAATGGTAATTTTACACACGTGAGCGGCGTGTGTGTGTTGCTGGTATAAATGTGGGCGAAGCGGCGGAGACTGTCAGCATTCAAAAGACGAGGGGCTACAAGAACGCCCGGTGGGCTTTCACTGGTGACCCTGACTTTAGTCTGCCAGGCAGAAGCGCGAACCGTTGCCGAGATGCAAGAAGAAGTCAAGAATCAGCCTGCCAGGACTTCCTCTTTCTCCATAGTCGACATCCTGGACCCCTGCAAATTCACAGGGAGACCCCGCGATTCCCACAACGGACAGTATTCAGACTGCAGAGAGGAGAGAGAGTTCGGTGAGTCTTCCTTCCTCTTACTGCCCTCCTCTACAGCTTTCACTGTGATTCTCACCAAGTGATTTAATGTGGGGAGCCAACATTGCTGGAACATTTAGGACAGACCTACATTAGTATATGTATGTATATATATAATTATATATAATGCATATAGTACATATATATGCTCTATGACCCCAGAGTTTTATAAAACTATATTTATATATTTTTATTTAAGATGCTACGAAAGGCAACCATGCTTGTCCCACGAAAGAAATGTTCCCGCCAAATCCCCACCATGCTGTAAACAAAACACTGATATGTCAACCCACTCACCCCACCCCACCCCCGAAAAAAATACTTACCCTTGTTTTTTTTTATGATAGCAACATAACTTGTTAGACTTTGTTTATACTGTGTAATTCAAATACTCTAAAATAAGAGCTAATGTCTAGGGGGGTATCCACGTATTTATTTATTATTATTATTATTATTACTTAAGAAAAGTAAAATGAAAGTTTTCCTATAACTACATTTGACCGAACACAAAATGCAATCGCGATGTGATTCGCCAGAGCGCAGCATTGGCTCGTTTTTCGTCTCTCAGATTTAAAAAAAACATCAAATTTAAAAAGTAACTGTTTATTTGTTCATTCATTTTCATCATCACCGACGTTTCAGCTATACCTTTCTCCTTTCCAGATTTGCGAGCGAGCGAGGAAAGTCCAAAAGATGGCTGTACAGTGTCCCCGCTCCCTGTTCGCAAGGCGAGGCGCGTACGCACCGCGTTCACGCTGGAGCAGCTGCGCGTACTCGAGCGGAGCTTCCAGAGCAGCCATTACCTTTCTGTGCTGGAGCGCCATGTCATCGCCTCGGCGCTGAGCCTTTCTGAGACCCAGGTCAAAATCTGGTTTCAGAACAGGAGAACCAAGTGGAAGAAGGAACAAGAAGGACGAGGGGACGAGGAGCAGAACCACTTCGCCGTCATGCCACCGACAATCATACCGAGCGGACCTTTCAACACCGCGGCTTCCTGCCACCAGACTGCTCCGATGCCTCTACACTTCCACACAGCACAGCCGTGCACATACCTCACCTCTGCTTACAACTATAGCGCACTTGCCTTTTTCTAACGCCAGCTCTGAACTCAAAATGACAGAAAACACAGTGACAGGAACGAGCCAAAGCGTTAGCATCTTGCCTCCAGTGGGCTAATGTTGCTAAACCAGTATTTAACGTGCTTCGTATCTGTCCTTTAATATTTATACTTGGTGCTATTTTTATATATTTATGTCACAGTCTGAATATTTTTGAATTTTTTGGTGCAAAATGGTTTTTAAATTAAAATTATATTTTTCCACTAATTGTGTATTTTATCATTTCTTATCAATTTTCTTTTTGTCTTTAATTTGCATTTCTGTACATTTAAACCGTATGATAGTGATTCAGAGTGGCTCAGAAAGAACCACTGGGAAGTATTGCTCACAGTGTTTCTGATGGGAACCAGACGTCTCAAAGAGTTTGTTACATCACAAAGAGTTAATAAGTGAAGTGGTGTTGGAGAGAGTGAGACATGTGAAAAAGTTTTAGTATATATATTTTTAATGTTTTTATTTTTTTATTTATTTAAAAATGTTCATGGTGGAGGAGTACACTCAGGGTGTTCTGTGGCCAAAGAGTCCCAAAAAAAGATAATTAACCATATCCGTGTAGGATCACTGGTCAATTTGAAATGTTAATGCACGTTTTGACACCTGGTTCTTATTACCTCTGCTGTAAAGGAAGTATGAACCACTCTGAATTACTCAGCTGATATCTGGAGGGCCAGTGTCCATTACAGTTGGTGATTTTCAGCTCACCTGTTCATTGCTAGAGGAAGAAAGTGTGTTAGAGGAAGGAAACTACTAAACTGTATTAGACACCATCCCTCCAAGGCCTGATTTGCCTGGTTTTATGTTTTACCAGTTGATTTTTGCAGAAATTTGCAATATGTAGAATCTCCCTTTAAATGTCATGCTTAACCTCCAGGTTGACTTGAGAATGAATAGTGCCAGTAAACAAAACGTTTACATAACTTGAAACTTTGCAGCCGTATGGGATAATCTGGTGTTCAGACAATTACGATGTGGATGAAAGGGGGAGAGAGCCACATGCACAGATGGAGAGCAGAGAGTAGGGACAGACAGGATATCAAATGACAACAGAGTAGTCCAGTCATTCCAGTGGTCTCATCTCTAGTGATATAAAGGCAACATTAAGGACTAAAAAATGTTTGAAATGATTCCAAATGAGCTCAGCAGGGGCACATCTGTCTGCAATCTGCCATATGGTTTTCATTAACTTCACATGTCCGTCAGCACTGTCGATAAATAGTTGCCTTTTCAGGTTCTGCAAAGAAAATCTGAAGCGGTTTACGTCAAATGAGTTGACTTAGTATGCATAGGTGTACTGGAGCAAGTTAAAAGCTCCATAAAAACAAACGGAGAGTGTGTCTGTGCTATGCGTTGTTTGGCAAACTAAATAAGTTGATTCATGGGTCAGGCATCTTTAGATTTTTGCCTAAACAAAATTATTGGTGTATGTGGAGCTGTTCAAACGGCAGGACACTCTGATCTCATACCTTCATCTACATTTGCAGATTTTTTTTTCTATGGAAACACAATGGAAGTGCAAACCTACCTTAATTGGAAACAGCAGTGGAACAGAGAATGCAAAGAAACTGTTTCTTGCTCACTATCAAATTACATCACTGATAAGGCCATGTCTGATACATCCCAATTAAAAAAATATTGACACAGTCCAGCTCCACTTTCTGGCAGCAAACTAACTGCTATAAACATTGGACAAAAGATTCCTTGCATTTTTCTAAATTAAGAAGACTGATGGCAAAAGCGTACAGATTTCATAAACCTCAGTTCAACTGGTCCGTATAAGGAAACTTAGCAGCTACTGCTTATGGTTGTGATGTGACCACCCACTGCACTCGGAGTGGCTTTGCCCCCTGTAACAGTGATTTTTCCCAATAAGGTTTTTTGCAATCGCTAGATTTGTACCCTTTTCAAGTCATTTTGTGCTTTGTATTTCAAGCAACTGCCTTCTTTAGTAAAGACAGAATGACTGTGCACTCTTCTACACCAAGCCAGATGATTGTCTGAAGTGTCAGGAACGATTACGGTCAACAGCTATGTCCTGTTGGGCAGCCATGCGCTCAGTCTGGATAGAACATAGACATAACCACATCTAGTCTGAGGAGTAGTGAAAAAAAAACACCAGTACACTCTCTGATGTGACTTTAAGAGGGCCAGTAGGCTGGTGCATTTTTAGTACATTGTAAGGAAATATGCTATTCTCTCTTTATAGTGTTCTAAAGGAATTCAGAGCTTTCTGTGAGTAAAAAAAAAGTTGTGAGAGAGACTATGGAACAACACCTGGGTTGAAAACTAGAGACTAATTTTTAGTTTATAAGTATTTGATGACAAAAGTGAAAAGTCCTAATTTGCAATAGCCTAGTTTTTTGTTGCTTACCATGAAATCTATGATTACAGAGACTTCAAAAATGAGTCCTCTCTACTCTAGCCCACCCTCCCCCTTCCCCTCAGCATTCCCTCCAGTACCCTCCCCAGCCTGGGATCTTTTCTTTTCCCTAAGATTCATCTTCCCACATTCACTCAAAGGGGGCTGTCAGAGGAATTCAGAGTCCAGTACAGAGAGCAGGAGCAAGAGGACACCAGCTCTTATTTCATTACCAGCTTCATCGATTCTTCCTCTGGCAAGTGCTGGTTGGTTTAAGATGTTTTGACTGGGAACATTTGGACAAACCCATTTTCAACGACCATCTGCGTTTTCTTTTTTTTTGCTGCGGGACTCTTTGTGTGTAAACTACTCCCACTGTGGTCTGGTGACGTACCATCTTCTTGTGCTTCAGATGTTCTTCCATGACAGCAGGGCTGTATCTTTAGTTCCACACCGTTCTCTTCTTTGGCAGTCCACAGCATAAGTGGTACAACGGAATAATGATGTGGAGAAGGTTGAGGGTGCCACTCTGGCTCACCTTGTTTGCCCTCTGCTGGATTCTGACATGCTTGGGGAACGTACAGGCAGATGGCATGGTCAGGTTGAGCCAAGGGACCAAAGGGCTTCAAAGAAGACAGATGGCTGCTGCCGATCAGAAGAGGAAAGAGTTACAGAGACATCAGACAGAAGACGCTCAGATGGACGAACCTGGAGCAGATGTGGGAACTAAAAAGGACAAACCAGGTGGTAAAAAGTCACCCGAAGAGGTGCTTGCAGGTAAGCAGCATTAATGTCAGTCTCTAACTGGAATGGTAGAGGACACGGACATAAACTTGCATTGATTGTTGACCTGGTTTATGGTAAGAGTCAAAGAAGAAGCAATGGTCTTCAGATCTTCAGCTGTACTTTGTCATGTTGACAGATCTGGCATAGGCCAAGTATAGCTTTCTTCCACTTATGCAATGTTCTCAGCAGGCAAGGACTATTCAGTGTACTGACACACTTAATGCTCTGTTTTTTCCCAAAAGCATGCTGCTGGAGGCTGCTGAATGGAAAAGAGATTACAGTTGTGGGGTAGTGAAGGAAAGGAGTAGATGGTAATCACAGATGGCTTTTAAAAACTGCATGGTCAAGCAAAACACACAGGGCTCCTCCATCCCCACCACTCTACCCTCAGTCTGTTTTGCTAATAGCAGAGTGCTGTGTGGTTTTAGCTGCAGAGGCAGGAAGAGAAACAGACTGAACATTTGGTTTGAATTGAAGCAATCAAATCTATCTGTCTCTCATTTCCAAGCTTTTTACTATCTGTTAGGTTTCTTTCTACTGCCTTACATAAAAAGTAAAAAAGACAGAAGGTTTAAATGTGAAGGTCTTGGACAAATATGAAGGCATAAATGTGTGTTGAATCAGTACACCGGGATAAAAAAAAATTTGGCGGACCAATTGCTTTCCTTTCCAGACACATATGAGATTTATGCTTCTGTGGTCTGGATTCAGTTCGGCAGCACATCATTTGCTGCTACCACTGTCACCCAGCTGTATTTTATAGTTGTAAAACCCTTAAAACTTACAGCCTTTCTTTGCTCCATTCATTGCACGCAATTATGAGCACAAAATTTATGAGCATCACTCTCTGGATGAGTGACTGATTTCATTAAAGCCCAATGTCACCCAAAATAAAACAAACACGGGTTTTAAACATGCTTTCACCTCACCTCCCCAAAGATGTCACAGAAGTCATTAAAATTCAATATTTAAAAAACCTTCTTCTGATTATGTATTTTGAAGGTGAGAGGAGCTTTTCAAAAGCAACAACCACTTTAGCATGGATTTTTGGGGGCAGACAGTTTGAATGTTTTTTATTAACTGGCAAATACAGGAGGAAGGCACATAGATAATGTAACTGATACGACGCATTGTATTACATTTGCATTTATCTGCACTTACCTTAGTGACTATTCTAGCATTCAGGATTTCATTCATTATTGTGGGGGTGGGGGATTCCCAATGCATGCTGGGTATTGTAGTGAGAGAATGCCAATGGATAAAGCACAAACAGGATACAGAACTGTGAATTCTGTCAAAACAATGAGACCAAAGGAAGCAACACTGCCCAGCTAAATATTATGTATCATGATCAATAAAATTTTTTATGTTTTAGGGGAGATTGCCCCTTTAAATTAAAACAGTGGTGATTCTGGAGGTTTGTGACAAAAACAACTAGTTTATTTTCTTTAGGAAGGCTGGACAGTGTCATTTAAAGTTTCATGATAAATAATCTTCACTCAGGCTGCTACAGAGAGAAACTTCAGTAGACACAAAACTACATAAAGCAAGTAGCTAGCAGTTATGTAAAATGGCACCATTTGCCAAGCTGTATGACATCACATTCCATTTGTAAAGGAAAAAATGGGTTCTTACATTAAAGAAAAACAGTTAACTGACAGTTAAGCCATGTGTCACACGACAATACTCTCTGGTTTGGCCCCTTTAGACTAGAATGGTTTTTGCATGCACTGCAATGAGTCATTATATTGAATGTATTCTTTGTTCCAGGATTTTCTTAGCGGACTTGTTTGAATAAATATATTCAATATCGTTTGTATAGCTTTCTACACAGTACTGAACAGAGTCTCATATTAGACATTTATTATGCAAGTTTTCTAGTCATTTCTCAAGTGTACTTAAGTTCTTCCTGCTTTCTCCTCACAAGCCAAGGCAAAGAAAGCAGCAGAGAAGGAGGCCAAAGCTAAGAAACCCAAGCCCACTAAAAAACCCAAGCCCCCAAAGCCAACAAAGAAACCCAAACCGCCAAAGCCAACCAAAAAACCCAAGCCACCAAAACCCACCAAGAAGCCCAAAGCACCAAAGGCCACCTCACCGCCTACACAGAAGGCAGAGAACTATACAACCAAAAAAACAACCCTAGAGGAGGAAGAGGATAAACTTCACAAAGAGCTTGGAAGGGTCTCAAGTATGTGTTTCCCAACTGGGCTGAGATAAATTGCCCATTAAGGATATTTTGTTGACATATAATGTCTACAAATGATACAAGTGTGTTCCTTTCAAATGTTCCTGTCTTATCAGTGTTGCCTACAGGGTCACAAAAGGAAACTGAGGAGAAGAAGCCAGACCATGGTAAGTCAAAAAAAATCATCACCATCAAGTGGAAGCTATGAATTAACTTAAATGAAAGTAAAAAAGTGCTGATATTTAAACACACTTAGTTATATAAAAAAAATTTTAAATGAATGGAAAGTGTTCTTTGTTTGGTGGTGTGATGTGGTGGTTTGTGGTGTGGCCATAAATGGTCAATTTTAGTCCCTGCACCCAGACAAATCAGCATAGTTGTGGGCAGTTTTATTCTAAAACTATATATGAATTTGTTGGATGTTCTAATTAACATCATACATTCAAATGCCCTGGAACTGCGTAGCAAGCCTGTAAGAGTGTTTGGGATTTTTTACAAGTTGTTTGATGGGCTAGAAGAAAATTGAACTAAAATGGTGGTATGGTTTTCCTGGTAAGTATAGGGATATTTTACAAGACAATGACAAGCCTCATTCTGCACAACTGCATGGTTTTGTAGACAATGTGTGTCTGCTTCCACTAGTGTGTCCAAAAATTCCACTTGATTTGTTATTCAAAGGAAAGGTGATGTAACACAGTAGTAAACATGTCTCCAGTCTGTTGCAGGCATCACATTCTGTTATTTTTATACAAAATACATTTTACTTGGACAGTGAAAATAATTTAAGTGTTTTTTTAATTTTATTTTAAACACTGATACATTGTGATAATCCAGTTATTATATAACAAAAAGTAAAACGTTCAGTGAAATCTGTTATAAAGAGGTTTTCGTACTCCTTTAGCAGTCCATGATGCCATACTTTAAACAAATTACATTTTTTGTTAGAAGAACTGTTTATCGCAAATATTCTGTTTTTAATTTTTTTCTATGATAAGAAAAAAAATGTTTTAATTGTTTTATAAAAGTAACGGACTGTGAATTACAGGTATTTTATCACAGGAAAGTTTGCTTTATTGCTTGTCATGTTGTACCTAATGGCCCCCTACCCTTGATCAAATCACTGTAGTGTCTTTTGTGTCTTATTACATTAATATTATTTTATCATTTGAAAATGTAACAGAACATGTATTCAATTTCAAAACACTCAAACAAAGAGCAAATCATCTAAAATAAGTACATTCCCTTAAAAAGCCACAGAAATTTGGACCAAAAGTGGTTCTTCTATGGCAGTTTATCCCTGTCCTGGTCCTGGAGGCCCACTGCCCTGCACATTTTAGGGTGTTGCCCACTCCAGACACACTTGATTCAACTAATCAGCTCATTACCAATCCCTCACTTAGCTAAAGTGGGTATGTCAAAGCAGATAAAACATTGCAATGTGCAGGGCAGTGGGGCTTCAGTATTAATATTGGGAATGGGGATTTAGTATTAATAGTTTGCAGTAACAAAGTGTAATTATTCTAGTATTTCCCAATCTAGTGCATGCAAGAAATGTAATAGAAAGGTTGGCTATGTTTTAAGTGTATTAAATAGCAAGGTTTTGAAAACTTGTGTATTCTAACATATGGTCACCATTACATGATGAAACATTTTGTTGAAATGTGGAATTTACTGAAGCAAAAGAAGGGAACATAAACAAACAAACTCGTTTTTATGACTTCCACCTCACTGCTTTCAAGATGTTCCAAGACCTGATCATGCTGGAGCCCTTTACTAGCAATTTCTCTTTCATCTTCTTTTCTTCTATAGATGTTCTAATCAAAAAAGAAGACCCAATTCCACCTTCTATAACCAAAAGTCCAAAAGAACATGATCCTGATTACTGGGCTGCCACAGGTACAGAAACAGAAATGTAAACCCAAAACAAAGAAGCAAATGGGGAGTAAGAGCACCATTAACACACCATTGAACTCCTTAATCTGTTTTTCTCTTTCATGTGACAGATGAGGTGCCGGACCCTGACCTCCCTAGACACAAAGAGGCCTCCACTACTGAAGATCCAAGCATATATTTACCCATCCCAGGTAATCCAAGGCTAATTTACTCTAATGGATGGGCGTGGGCTGAGATTGTTCTTACATGAAAAGAGGAACCCACATGTTTTTACAAAAAAACCTTTAGGATGTAAACAAGAGAAGCAATGAAATTGTGGTTGCTGGCAATTAGAGGAGAAACGTTTGAGCAAGACATACAAGATTATAGTGTAGAGAAAAATTGCTACGAGTTGTTCTTTCTCATTTAATGCAAACTGCCTAATTTTCTGTTTTTTATGTTTGTGTGCATAGAGGAGACCACAGCGCCACCATTTGTAGTCCCCTGGTATGAGGACTATGATTATGAATGTACGTTTATACTATTTAAAAATAATCTCTTTCAAAAGATCAGAAGAAGTATAGAAAAGACAATATAGCATTCCTGTGTGCAATATGTGTGTCTATAAGTCTTTTTGTTGTGTCTGTCTTTCTCACCAGCACCAGAAAAAAAGTTAGAGGAGGAAATGGAGCGAAAACGGAAGGAGAAGAAGGAAAAGGGTCTAAATCTTTTTATTATTGTAGTTTTTTTTTAATTCTGTATCCTGTGGAGCCACCTTGAGACCTTTTACTGCCAGCATACTTTATGTTCTCTTGTCACCTGGGTGGTCTGTGGACCAGAATGAACTTGTCTTAGTAATTGCACCTCCTCCTTCAGAGGAGATCCTTCAGCCATAACGTATCCACATGTTTCATGTGATACTTTGTTTTTAACTAAACCGACTGAAAAAAAGTAGAACGGTCAGATTGGTTGGGGAGATAACACTGAAATATAGAGGCCAAAGACAATTAGATTGTAGATAGAAATACAGATTTTGAAACTGGAGAGAGAGCAAAAGGATATTTAAAAAATCACTAATGAGAAAATGTGTCTCTATGAAGAGTCATAGTTAAGGGGAAGCCATGGAAGTTTCAACCTCATTTGTGTGGTACATTTTAATATCTGACTGAGTACCACAGTCAACCATTTCAAAGAACCTTAAAAAACTTAAACTTAAAAAAGGCCTATACAGTAATACAAGCCAAAAGACTCATGCTCAAATTCCTTCCCAATGGTTTCCATTACAGTGGGGCTTATGAGTCAGGAAACACTTTAAAAATCACACTTCAAGTCTATGGATTTATAAATAAAAAAGCTTGTATTCACAGGAGTAAATTGTCCACATTAAGACCACCCCCCTCTCATTAACAAATACAATCGCCACCCCATCCCCAGTCAACAAATACCCTCACCTCCACCTCTGAGTTACTTTGGCATCATTATTTTGCTGAAAAGTTAACCTTCTCCTTTTTCATGGCTGATGAGTCACTACTATCTTCCAGTCCATCACTCCAGTCATGTTTCCTTTGATGCTGTGTAATACAGAGAATTTGCCCCATATAATGGTGCTCCCACATTCAAAATTCACTGTAGGTATTCTTTCTTATTCTTTGGTATTTAAATGTGCAGCATATTATTCAGAAGACAAACTGAACTGTTGCCAAAGACTTATAATCTGCTAGATGGTTCCAAAGAGATCTGAGTCTAAATTCTGTTTCATGTTGTCCTCTTTTCAAGTGACTGCTGGCTTCTCTCTAACCTTCCTTATCATAAGTCTAAGAGAAACGCTGTAAAAGTTTTATTATTAGATTAGTTGCAGTTACCTGAACTTTCCACTTGCAAAATATCAAACCCTTTATAGTGACATGGATTTAAAAGAACATTCTTAGAGCACAAAGCTTTTTCCATTTGAATGTGCTTTAGCAATTTTATATCTTAGAGATCTTTAGAAAGTTCCTTCACCTTCACCAGGATTGCTAATTGATGCATATAGTCTTCATAACCAATTACAGTGTCTTATATAATGACACCAGGTCCATTTGGCACCAGGTGCATAAAACATATTTTTGCACAATGATATGTGAACTTGATTTATTATTATTTTAACCTTTACATATATGTATATTTTAATATATTATCTGAACAGTTTTCCTAATTAATTTTCCTAACAAAATTTTCGTTTATGCTCATGAATGCATATTCTACTTCAAATGTTAAAGTTCAAATCCAAAAGACCCTGCACATGTGAATTTGAAATAGGTATTTACACTGGAATTATATTCCAAAAACAAGTGTCTGAATACCAGTTTCCCCTTACTGCATAAGTTACAAATCAGCAGGTTTTCTATTCTTTTCTCAGTACAGGAAAAGTATTGTCCATGGTTATCCATCATAGGCTACAGATGCACTGGAGATTAAGTTGAAAAATGCTGATATATTTCTTCAATTCTGCCAGATAGAAAAAAACTCTGACAGAAAATATATACCAATTTTGAAGGTGTGAGAAATTTTACATCTTTTGCCATTTGGCTGATGAAAACTGATGATAAAAAGTCAGAGAACATTAACTTGATTGATTTTAAGCTTGCTTGGACTAAATATTTATGTCCTATCCTCTTGGTCCCAAACAGATGACCTTAGGAAAAAAATGGAGGAAGAAGAAGAAGAAGAAAGAAGAAAGCAGACCCCTGTCTACACAGAACCAAAGAGTAAGACCTTTTTCTTCCAAATATCTGCTAAAAAGGCAGGACGAACAGTATCACTGTATAGCAAGCGTATAATGTGGATTTTTCTGAGTCTCACATGCTTTAAAACAATAAAAAAAAGGTTCAAGTTTGGCCATCTGAACAAACTGCAGTAAATGTCAGTACTAAGCTGTGCTTCCCACATAGCCTCTTTCCTTTCCAACTGGAGGGAGGCCTGTGTTGAGTTTGTGGGCCCTGACTGAGTCACTGTGTTGGGTTGTTTAAAGAGGAGCCAGCATAACTGTTGGCTCCCACTCTATCCTGTCTGCATTGCAAATGGACTTCTGTTCCCAAAAGGCAGTTCTCAAACTGGAGTGGAATCATTTAGTCAGAGCCATCGTTGCAATGTTGTTCTTCTGCATAAACAGGGAGAGGGTTTTTAATGAGAGCAAGCAAATGAAAAGTATGCATGGTTATTTCTGTAAATGATGTGATAAAATTTTTATGCACAACTAGAAAAAAGCTCTTGTAAAGACTGTTTTCCCTCCTCGAAGAGTGTCCACCTCTTGGCATGGAGTCGCACCGCGTGGAGGATGACCAAATACTGGCCTCTTCCATGTCTCATCATGGGTTTTCAGCCCAGAGGGGCCGACTGAATATGCAGGTGACTACACCCCTGCTGCTTAAGTTACAACCAGCAGATTTTGGAAGGAAGAAACCATCTTTCAGTGTTTAGTATGAATCTTTTTAACCTCATAGTTTATGATATTAAAGGAGCAGCTCAATGAAAAAATCAGTAGCACATGCAGGTGTTCCATGTCTGCTTCTTAAGTTTTGCACTTTTTCAGTAAATACATGACGTTAGATAATAATAATAACTTGTATAAACCCCAAAACATCTCTCAGTCCATTTAAACATCCAGACTTGTGCATGTGGTTTAGGACACAGTATGACTTGCTGTGAGCTATAAAAAATAAACTGCAACAAAGCTGCAGGCAACCATGTTAGACAACATAGTCTGTTTTCACAAACTGAGAGCTGATCTAGAGACAGTCCCAAATACAGAGGAATTTGATCGGAGATCAGTGGTTGTTTTCTAATATGGCTGTCCTTAGCAGGGAAGTTTTGTTCTTTTTTATAGCTCAGTAAGCTATTTTTGTTATGGTGCCTTTTAGACTGATAAATGTATATATGACCTCTGTTCTGACTACTAATATACAGTGATTATACACAGGGCAACCACATGTTGATAATATGCCATATGTTGTACATAGTCCAAAGAAAAAGATTAATTTATAAAATTATGATAATATTTTGTGATTTAGAATCTCATTTAAGCATAAAGTGTGTGCATGTGTGTTGGGGTGTTGGGGGTAGAAGGCTGAATTGAAAGTCTGTTTTAAACAGCAGGTTCACTTCACTTTGTTTTTCCAGAGCTCACATGATGAGGATGATGTATATGGAGGGGGCTGGTGTGCAGACAGTGAAGAAAAGGAGCACTGGTTTCAGCTGGATGCACGCAGAGAAGTGGAATACACTGGTGTCATCACCCAGGGGAGGACCTCTGAAACAAAGTAAGGAACATATAAGCATATAAGAAACCACTATAGCATGTGAACTTTCAGGCAAATGTGTAATGACAAAGCCATGCAGTTTATGCAATTCACATTGCCAGTTTATATGCCAGAGGTATAGCTACAGGGTAAGGGGGGCTTAAAGGGCCTAGGCCACCTTTTTTAGAAGTCAGTTCTAGCCAGGTGTCCAATTGTTTAAAAAAGTCCACTGATGCCAACAGAAAGTTGCAAAAAGTAATAACTCATAACACAAGATAAACCCCAAAGTGCCAAATTCCTGCACCATATTGCCTTTTTACACTGTGCTGTGGTTCTGTAGGTGGTTACATGTTAGGTTCATAATCATGTATTTAAACATTTGCATTTATTCATTTGGCTGACGCTTTTATCCAAAGCGACTTCCAAGACGTGGAGCAGAGTAGTGGGACGGTACCTTGCTCAAGGGTACCTCAGTAGTGCCTGAGCCGGGACTTGAACCTGCAACATTCAGGTCCCCAGCGCAATGTCCTAACCACTAGGCCACCACTGCCCATTTGGTTTGAGTAACTTAAATGAAGTTGGTTAGCTAAGTGATAGCTCTAACATTTAAAAGCTTTCATGACAAGGACTTCACAAAGCACAATTGGATGCTAGCTAATGTGAACATCTGTTTGCTGGCGTAACAGAAGTGGCAGTTAGTGTTCTGCTTCAAGCATATTAAGCTATCCAACAACAACAAAAACAAAAATGTAAAATGTATATACCACCTTTCACAATCCCATGGTCACTTTACAAAAGGTAAAAACCCTGAAAATTCTGATTAAGTGGAGGCAGAGAAATATTCATTAAAGAGCAAAGTTTTAGGGTCAGATTTGAATTTACAGGAGGTGCAATCATGGGGAGACTGAAGGAGTTTCATAGTTTAAGAGCAAAAGCAATGAAGGATCACCCTCCCATGGTGGAAAGCCTCGTATGAGGGACAGAAAGTAAATTGCTGGTGGAAGATCTGAGAGATTCTGCTGGAGCTGTCCGATGATGTGCTAGTGGCAGTTTGAAAAGATGCAGAAGTGTTTCACAAAACATGTTTCAGAGGAAGCACGTACTACTTTTTATCCTCCCAGTGTTGGTGGTATAGTGTGATTGGGAAAGTCCTAGCTTGTGGGTGGATTTGAAAAATTATGAGGTAAAAAAAAAAGTTATTAAGTTAGTGATTGTCATCCTAACTATACCTCACTGAACATGTGTACGTTTGGTGAAATGGGAAAAATCTGGCATTTGTATTGTGATTTTTTGCTAAATTATCAGAAATCATGTTTCTAACCCAGAAATACTTTTTTCTGTTGCAGTGATGACTTTGTTTCATCATATTTTGTGGCCTTCAGCAATGACAGTCGAGACTGGACAGTGCTTCATGATGGCTATGCTGAATGGGTGATTAAATTTTTAGTTCTCATCAAAGTTGTGGGTTTGTCTGAGTCTGTTCTGTTTTATATTAGTTCATTCATTATCATGCCTCTTTTACTCTTCAGCTTTTCTATGGCAATGTGGACAAAGACACTCCAGTGAAGACTGAGTTCTCCCAGCCTGTGGTGGCGCGGTATATCAGAGTCTTACCCCAGAGCTGGAATGGCAGTCTGTGTATGAGACTGGAGGTGCTTGCCTGCCCTCTGCCTAGTAAGCACTTAACTTAATACAATCATTTAAAACATTAATGAGCACTTATATCCCATAAAGTTCTTAAATTCAGGTCAGGTAATGAAATAATTTCATTTAAAATGCCAGCATATAAAATGAGCCTATTTCAACAGATAGTTTTCCCACTGAAAATGAGGTCACGCCAACTGATGACTTGGATTACAGGCATCACAACTACAAGGAGATGAGGCAGGTAAGGTGACCCTCTTTAACACATTCCCAAAATGCATGTTGCTCCTGTGCTAAGGTTAAAGAGTATGGCTTAAATACTGACATGTGCATGTGTATAGTGCTGTTCGTTGACTCTTGTTAAGCATCTTGTTGGCCTCAGCTTTAATGTGAACCTTATGTTTGCATGTGATTGGGGTCCTCCTTCCACTGGTCTCTCTTATACAGATGATGAAAGTGATAAATGAGGAATGTCCAAACATCACCAGAATCTACAACATTGGCAAGAGCTCTCAAGGGCTAAAGATGTATGCAATGGAGATCTCAGACAATCCAGGAGAACATGAGATGGGTACAGTTCAACACAAATACACATTTACATTTTCAAAAAATATACTATTTTTTAAATATTTCATTAGCATTAATATGAAGAATTTCAACAGCTGGTTTTGTTGGCACAGTTTGACTGGCTAAGCATTCAGTCTTAACACAAATAACAGCACAGGTTTGTATAACACAATATCTGTATCCTATTCTGTATTTTTGCACAGCTTACTTTACATTGTAGCCACATACTTATTTTCTACTTTAGCACATACAAATACACAAAATGAATACATTAGATAACTTTTAAAAGAACAGCAGCTCAAATTGGTCATATTCTTAAGAAGAGTGTGACAGCAGGCAAAATTCAAATTAAACCTGTTGTCCCAAGGTCTTGGGTGGGCAGCTGTGACAGTGGAAAAAAGCCCAAAACAACCTGGAGTTAGATAGATAAAAACTAAAAATATGAACAGGCACAAACCAAAGGAAAGAGATGTTATTTGCACAACAGTTCTACAAAATAAAAAAGAAAGTACAGCAATTAAGCTCTGATCAAATATTGATCAAATGTGTTGTAATGTTGGAGATTTTTTCCGCCAATGTCAGTCGATCTTGTTTATTGATTTGAATTCTGCTTCTGGTGAGCTCCAGTTTGTTTAATGTTAAATTATTTGTTCCACTGTCCACTGAAATGTTTACTTAGGTGTAACGTAAAGCTGGGTTTCAAACTGAAGGCAGCTTTCTTGCTGCCTTGCTGTCAATGTAGTTGAATTAGTCAGTGCCTTAGAAGGCACTATTGTGATAAAGGTATCTGCAACTGAATTGTATTTAAGATTCATATATGACTGGGTGCGCTCATGCCTCAGAAGCCTTTATTACCTTTCAGAGACAGCAACAGTGTCAGAGAGGCTATCAGAGCTAGCTCAGCATTTTCTGTTGATAGGTGGAAGGAGGTGAAACATACGATTGGTTAATATTATTTTTCCTTGCCTGCTTGTGCAATGAAAAATGTCATCACATTTTGAAATATGATGTTTTGTCTTTTCCACTATATATGATGAATTGTACTTAGTATAGCCAGGGACATGAACTAACAATGGTGCAATGGTGGCCTAGTGGTTAAGACACTGCCTTTGGGACCTGAAGGTCACAGGTTTGAGTCCTGTCCCGGGCACTACTGAGGTACTCTTGCGCAAGGTACCATCCCACTACACTGCTCCCTGGGTCCTGTTGGTAGCTGCCCGCTGCTGCACGTGTGATGGGTTAAATGCAATGATCACATTTCGTTGTGGTGCTTGAGTGTGTTCACAATGACAAAGAGTCACTTTCACTTCACTAACAAAAGGTAAAAGGGCCCATTTTGATTTCAGGCTGACAAAAAGTGATGCACATTAAGCTAAATGCTTGACCCTACATGACTATTTTAGGTGAGCCAGAATTCCGCTACACAGCAGGACTGCATGGGAATGAAGTTCTGGGAAGAGAACTCCTACTATTACTCATGCAATTCCTGTGCAAGGAGTATAATGATGATAACCCTCGGGTGCGCCGCCTGGTGGACGGAGTGCGCATTCACTTGGTGCCCTCTCTCAACCCAGATGCATATGAGCTGGCTTATGAAATGGTATTAAATGTTTTCTAGCAGACAATCTGTATTCTGTTATGTGGCTTATTATATAATGTTGATGGATTCTGTTCTTTATAAGGGCTCGGAAATGGGAAACTGGGCACTGGGCCATTGGACAGAGGAAGGTTACGACATTTTCCAGAACTTTCCAGACCTCAACAGTATTCTGTGGGGCGCAGAAGACAGGGGCTGGGTTCCTCGCATTGTGCCAAACCATCATATCCCCATACCTGAGAACTTCATGAATGGCTCGGTAGGCAAAAACCTAGCACTAAAAGGTTTTGTTTTAAAGCTTGGGCCAATGAATGAACTTTTATGGTTAATTAAGATGGCTTGATCAACATTGTCACTTTTTGTGGCAAAATATTATGCAATATGCTTGCTTTCAGTTGGGAAAACTGTGAAACCAGGAGTAAATCAGACAATTATCTGCTTAAATAAAAGTCAGTTGGACTCTTAGCATGGCATATTATAGCAACCACTTTGCAACACCCTATCATCCACCTGGAATACCATAGCAATTGCATAGCTATACCCTAGCAAGTACCTGAAAAAACATAATAACTACCTTGGATGCCATTGCAACCCACTAGCAACCAGTACCATGGCATTCTTATAGCGATACCTTAGAACAACCTAGCAGCCATGTAACAACTTTCTAGGAACACATTAAATGCTAAAGCAATACCATAGCGACTGCCTGGAATGTCATAGCAACCACCTGGAATACCATATCCACTCATTAGCAACACCCTACCAGTAACCGAGGATATCACATTAACTGCATAGCATAAATGCACTATAATAACTGCCTAAGATTCCATAGCAACCACCAAGTTTTAAGTGTTCAATTTTTTTGTGCTTTCTTTCAGTCCTAGTTGGCTATGGGCACAAGGAAGGGTACACCCAGGACAGGAGGCCAACCCATCACAGGGCATCCCACCTATAGGCAATTTAAGAGTATCCACTCAACCTAAACTGCAAGCCTTTGGACAGTAGAAAAAACACTCACAGACATGGAGAGAGCTTGCAAACTCAGCACAGAAAGGCACCCGTGCCAGGGATCATCTTACTGTGAAACTAACTACTGCACTACTGTGCCTCCCTTGTTCAATATTTAATAAATACAAACAATTAAAAGTGGTTAGCACTGTCACCTCACAGGAAGAGGGTCCTGGGTATGATCCTCGGGTCAGCCACAGGTGCCTTTCTTAGTGGAATTTCCAAGCTTTCCCCATGTTCCCGTGGGTTCCTCCAGGTGCTCTGGTTTTCTCCCACTGTCCAAAGGTTTGCAAAAGGTTGATTGGATGCTCGAAATTGCCCATATGTGTGTGTGTGTGTGTGTGTGTGTGTGTGTGTGTGAATGGTTGTCTGTCTATGTGTTGCCCTGCAATGGTTTTGTCTTCTATCCTGGGTGAAACTTGCCTTGGGCCTGTAGTCAGCAGGCATTGACTCCAGCTACCCAGAGGCCTGAAATGAAAAAAGCGGTTTAAAAAATGGATAGATGGATAACCCAAAAACTTAAAACACACACATAATAACTCAACCCAAATCAAGTCAAGTAGGTATTTATTGTCATGATATGCAGTTTACACAATACACAGTGAAATGAAACAACGTTTTCCCAGGACCCCGGAGCTACATGAAACACAGGACCACAAGAACTACACAGCTGACAACATAAAGTGCATTGTGTGCAAAGATGGTCAAATATTCCAGGACAGTGCAATAACAGACATGTACAAACAAAGACAGTGCCTCAGCGACCAGTTCACACTTATGGTTTTAAAACCATACCTTTACCCACTAAATCCACTACCTTTAATTAAACAATCTACAAATATTACGCATTATAGTAGACTTAAAACAGCCCTTTAAAATTATTCTGTATATCTGCATGTAGTCCTGTAGACCTGAACTAGTTAGTATGTATTTTTAAAGAGATGGGGCAGCAAAAGAGTGTCTCAGCCTGTACTTCCTGTTGATGCACCTTTAATACATAAGTGATAATTGGAGGACCTGTTTGTGCTCTGTGGCACATCTTTGTCTCTTGATAGACAAGAGAAATCAAACAGGCGACTTTAACATTACTTCTTCCTTACAGGTACAATACCATGCCCATAAAGCAGCCCTAAACCTGTGTAAGTTACACAAGAGCATCTCTGTGTTTTGTGTCTAGGTTGCTGCTGAGACTAAAGCCATAATTGCGTGGATGGAACGAACCCCCTTTGTTTTGGGGGCAAACCTGCAGGGTGGTGAGAAAATTGTGGCATACCCCTTTGACATGCAGAGACCACCTAGGTCTACTAGCATGGATGGCAGAGGGGTGCGGCGTAATGGGCATCCTGTGCTGGAGTATCAAATGAACGAGGAAACTTGGGCCCGGATCCAGAGGCAGAACGAGGGTGCCCTGAGGGAGACTGCAGACGAGAACATGTTCCGCTGGCTGGCCATGACTTACGCCCACAGCCACCTGACCTTGACAGAGACGTACCGTGGCTCCTGCCACACTGATGACATCACAGGGGGCCAGGGCATCATTAACCGTGCCAGCTGGAAACCTGTAGTAGGCAGTAAGTGAGAAAAGATACCATTATCATGGTTCATTGGCCAGTCATTTGGGACTTTCCCACATTATTGTAGGGTCACAGGTACAAGTCCTACCCCATGTATGACTGAGATACCCTTGAGCAAGGTACTGTCCACCTATACTTCACCCAGGGCGCTGTTGAGAGCTCCCCGCTGGTCCACGTGTGGATGGGTAAAACGCAAAGGTCACATTTTGTTGTGGTGCATTTTGTGTGATAAGGTGTGTTCACAATGACAAATAGTCCCTTTTACTTTAGAAAAAAGCTAAGAACCATGTGAGGACTTTTTTTAAATAGAATAATAAATATAATATAAATAAATATTTTAAATATTTCAGAGACCCTGTTTTTGGCCATTTTTGTTGGTCCCTTCATCTTGAAATGTTCACACAATATAAAAAGCAATTAGTTGTTTCAAAAACTATAAAAAAAATATTTGACAGTGACAGTTTGTTTGCTGAATAAGTGTTAAAGTTAGCAGTGATCTTTTTATTAAAGTTTGTGTATTTACTAGTGGTTAGGACGCTGCCTTTGAGACCTGAAGGTCGCAGGTTCGAGTCCTGGCCTGGGCAGTACTGAGGTACCCTCGAGCAAGGTACCATCCCGCTACACTGCTCCCCGGGCACTGTTAGTAGCTGCCCGCTGCTCCACGTGTGCACGTGTGATGGGTTAAATGCAGAGGTC
>JBBPDA010000037.1:14357607-14436484 GCA_037974385.1 Arnoldichthys spilopterus | reverse complement strand
CTGCCCGCTGCTCCACGTGTGCACGTGTGATGGGTTAAATGCAGAGGTCACATTTCGTTGTGGTGCTTGAGTTTGTTTACAATGACAAATAGTCACTTTCACTTCACTAATGTTGTAAAGAATGTTTCAGGCAGCACAAGTCAGGGCAGCCAATCAGAACAGAGGTCATTTACTGCACCTTTATAATACAGAATCAAATAACAGTTTGTTTCTAGGGGAAATAGCAATGTGAACAAGAATTACAACTGTTTTTTGTACAAAAATCATAGAAATTTGAACCTCAGGTCCTGTTTACACCTGGCAGTAATATGCAGGGTGATTTAATCATAAGTGGGCAGTGCTAATTACAGATGGGGACAGTATCCAGTGCCTTTGGCCACCTTTGGTAGGGACATATTAACACATAACAAATATTATAGTGTCAATTATAGCAGTCATCTTTTCAGTTTCTCCTTTCATGTTTTTACTTTTTGTTTCCACAGGTATGAATGACTTTAGTTACCTTCACACTAACTGCTTTGAGATATCTATCTTTCTGGGATGTGACAAGTTTCCCCATGAGAGAGAGCTGGCCCTGGAGTGGGAGAACAACCGAGAGGCCTTGCTAGCTTACATAGAGCAGGTACGAATAAGAAGCACAACACAAATACCCCTAAATACCTATAACCTATATGTTTGACATCTTTAGGATATACAATAAACAAAATCTTCACAACAAACCTGACCTGACCAAAATGCAAATCATGTCATTAAAATCAAAATTGTGTCATCAACCAGGTGCATCGTGGTATCAAGGGTGTGGTAAAGGACGTAGAGGGTAACATAATTGCAAATGCCACAATATCTGTGGAGGGCATCAAGCATGATGTCAAAACAGGTAATGTACACTGTGTTTAATTAAAGTAATCCTTTTTTCACTTACATTTAAACATTTTCCCCTTATCTTAGGTATTGTTGATTGGCTGAGACCTGTTTGGTGTCCAACAGTTTGTATTGGAACTACAAGGCTAAGGTTGCAAACAAGAAATTGCAACATACATTCATGTAACATACACCCAGCATCCATATCATTAACACCACGGTAAAGTGAATAAGTAGTAGTAGTAGTAGTAGTAGTAGTAGGTTTATTGTCATTTTTACAGTATACACAGTACACAGTAAAAACGAAACAACGTTCCTCAGAATATGAGACCATGACAGAGTATGTCATGTTTCAACAGGATGTGTAGTATGATGAGAGTATTTTAATTGGTTATTGAGTCTGAATTGTCCGAGGGGGATGGGTTGGGGACGGGGAGGGTTGGAGGGTTTATGTTGAGCTGTCAGCTCAACACTGACTCTGTCAGCTCAACACTGACTATCTAGTTAGATCATTACAATGGCACTTGTCTGGGGGGTAGGATATATAAGGCAGCAAGTGAACAGTCCATTATTGAAGTTGATGTGCTGGAAGCAGGAAAAATGGGTGAGCGCAATGGTCTGAGCCACTTTGACAAGGGCCTTATTGTGATGGTTAGATGACTGAGTCAGCACATTTCCAGAATCACAGGTCTTGTGGAGTGTTCCAGGTATACCGATGTTAGTACCTACCAAAAGTGATCCAAGGAAGGACCACTGGGGAATCAGCAACAGGGTCATGGGCACCCAAGGCTCACTGATGCATGTGAGGAATAAAGGCTATCCTGTCTGGTCTGATCCCACAGAAAGACTACTATTGTTTAAAAAGTGAATACTGACTCTGATAGAAAGATGTCAGAACTCACAGTGCACCACAGTCAGAGCTTTTTCAGCAGCAGGATGGGGATCTACACAATATTAGGCAGGTGGTATTAATGTTATGGCTGATTTGTGTACATTTACTGCACTATACAGACTTTCAGCATATTTTTGTTTGACAACGAATGCATCAATAAACTAACAGTAAATGTTCTAGATGCCTATTTTCCAGTCACTAAAATCCAATATAAGACTTAGAAATGCCATATGTAAGCGGCTATACGTCTTACTATCCACTTCCAGTAATGTTCCTCAAGACCAAGTGTGAATAAGGCTCCAAAAAATAAAAGATTATTTAGGACATGGCCTTTTTTGGTCATTTCACTTAAACTTGAACTACACTGTTCTGACACTGTCATCCATATACGCAAAAAGAATACCTCACAACTTGATGCAATTTGAGGCCTCTGGAGTCTGTTTATTTCTGCTTAATTAGGTTACTATCAAAAACAAAATCTGTTTTTCTCTGCTTTTTCCACGCTAGCATCCACAGGTGACTACTGGCGTCTCCTAAACCCAGGGGAGTATCGTGTCACAGCAAGAGCGGAAGGTTATACAGCTCAGACACGACTCTGTATGGTGGGCTATGAGGCAGGTGCCACAGGCTGCAGCTTCACATTAACCAAGTCCAACTGGGCCCGAATTAGACAAATTATGGCCCAAAGTAACAAGCCAATTCGTGAGGTCTCTTACCCTGGTTTTCGAAGTTCTGTGAATCACAACAAAGCCCTACCCATGGTTCCCCCAAGCAAGCGACTGCGCCGCCCCCATCTCAAACGCAGACCACAAAGGCAGAGGGCCATGTCCACCACTGAGGCTACTAGCACCAAAATGACTGCCACCACCACTTTGCTGCCCACTACCACCACGCAGCTTACAACACAAACCACTGACTCTTGGTTGGACTCCTGGTTTGTGCTGGACAGTTCACCCACAGCTGCCCCTGCTGAAGCCGAATTCCAAGAGTCTGAGCCTACACCGGATTATGACTTTGCATATAGAATAGATGATTATTAAGCAGGAATATCACTCCTGTGTGAGAAAAGATACATATCTGTGGAATTTGCCAACCTCAGCAGTATTTCTTTATTGTACTATTGTGACTACAAGCCTTTAGGCCTCTATAGTTATATGCACATTCTCTCTGTGGAACAGGGAGTGTAGATACATCTGGATTTTGGCCTTATAAAGCAATATATTAAAAAAAAAACTGAAATATTAGTCTTAACAGTAAATAAATATATAAAGAAATTGAGATATTTTAAATGAATTATCCTTTTCTTCTTTTTCATTAAATGACGTAAGTGCACTCTTTTTGTATTGTTATATATTAAAAAGCCTTTTCTAATAAAAATATGTGGAAACTGTTACAGTCTTGGTCTTATTAATTATATCAACAGCGTTATGTTGCACTACAAATAATTAACATATTTCTTTTAAATTACCTTTAAGATTTTCAGAAATCAACGAAATACACGTTTCTCTTTGAAAAAAATCCTTACTTCTATGTACTTTTATTTTAAAATCTTCCTGGGCCGGTGACTGATGTCTTACCGTCTTAAATCAACAGCGTTGTACTAAAAATTAATATATATTCCCTTATTTTCCGGAAAATATAAATTTTCAGGTTTTCAGAAAATATCAAACTACACAGTAATCAGTGTTTTAAAAAATCGTATGTACTTTTATGCTGAAATCTCCACATAGCTGTAATGTTGGGGACATATTTTCACTTTGCTTAGCTAGCAGTAAACTTTCGGGGGATATCTGGCGTTAACGTTTATTATTCGGCGCACTTGTGTGCCTGTAATCTAGTCCGTTATGATGCCGTTTTAAATATGTTTTTTCATGTCCCTTATTGAGAAAGGATTGATAAACCTAGAGTCTAGAAAGTTAGCCAACTGGCCGGCTAGCCGCTGTAGCTGGTGGACGCTAGTTTCGTTAGGTGGAGCTCGGTCTGTGTGTTTTGGATTTGGTTTGCTTTTTCTCGTCTCAGAGGTAAAAGGTAAGCTCAGCTCGGGAGTTAACGTTATGACGAGCATGCTGCATTTAACGTAAGACTGAGATGCAGAATAAACGTTTTGCGTATATTAAGCGGGGGGTAGCCTGTTGCCTCGCCTTGAATCTTAACTAGGCTTATGTGACACGTCTCCGTGTAGCTGCGCGACAGGCTATGCTAAAATGCTAAAGAGCTAGCTGTAATCCTTTTCATCACGGACCGCATAAACCCCACACTTAATGGTATCTAAAGTCTGGCGTGGTGTAACTGCACAACAGTACTTGTTAAACACTCAGACCTGTAGTAATGCTGGTCTTTGAAGAAATGTTTGTTAATGATGTTGGTCTAGAAAACGTTGTTGAAATGATCTTAATCTGCTTAATACTTATGGCAATACTTATGTCATCTGCTTAAGTCATATCTGTATCCTGTTTCAGGTCTCTTAATAACCCTCCAGCAAAGAAAAACACAATGAAGCTCTACAGTTTAAGTGTCCTGTACAAAGGCTCGACCAAAGCCAACCTGCTGAAAGCAGCATATGACTTGTCTTCGTTTAGTTTCTTTCAGAGGTCCAGGTAGGTACCCTGCCATGTTTGTAAAGAGAGGTATCTCTTAATGTCTTAGGGCATGCACAATATGTACATGCAGTTCTTGGTCACGTTTTTGGATATTGGGATGATATGACAAGAAAGATGAAGAAAGAAGTAGCAGGTAGTTTGTATGTAGGCCTGTTTGATGCCTTTATTGCTAAATCTCAGTGTAGATGTTATTCAATGTTTTACTCCTTTATTACAGTGTACAGGAATTCATGACATTCACCAGCTCCCTGATTGTTGAGCGCTCCTCACTAGGAAGCCGTGCTTCGGTCAAAGAACAAGGTTTGTATGAGGCTGCTGGAGATGCAGCTTCTTCTGAACTCTGAAGCATTACACTGGCATTGCCTACGCTTGGCACAGGAAGCAGTCATTATTCAGAGCCTGTCATTATTTTCACTGTAACTTGTAGAGCAAATTACTAAGCTGATGTTTCTCAGCTGATAGTTTCTCTGCAGTTAAAACACTTAATTGGCCAGCTGCAGTTTTCCATTAGTCAGTGGCTGTCTTAGGTCAGAATCAGAAATCTGTCATGCCTGTTTCCGTTATCAGCTAAGCTTAATTGCAATCCTCTGAATAACTTCCTGATGGGCTTCATGATTTGTATATATAATCCACAGAAATTGTGGTTGTAATCTTAATCAAAATTGTTTTAATCAGAATCTGAAATCCAAAGTGTGGCCTAGTATGAAATGAATACTGCTGATGCTTTGTTTTCTTCTGTGGCTGTCTTGTAGTCACCCTACTTTTTGTCACCAAGCCCCAGTAAGTGACAGATTGGCAGATTTACAATTACAATGCATGAGCAAGCTGTTGGTGATGTTGAAGCAGAGCTAAATTAAACTAGGACTGTCAAAATCATTCAGCAAGTGATTAGTGTCCTGATTATTTTTTTAGCAGTTTGAGATTTTGAAAGAAACTTCAAAAAAAAAAAATGAAATTAACAAGAACAAACTTGTGCATTACAACGAAATGTAACCTCTGCATTTAAACCTATCACACATGCACATGTTAAGCAGCGGGCAGCTATCAACAGCGCCCAGAGGGCAGTGTTGTGGGACAGGAACTTGCTTAAGAGTACATCAGTGGTGCCCGGGCTGGAACAAACAAAAGGATTTAAAAATCTAAAAAAGAGAAGTCACATGAGCATTTTTAAAATTAAAATGATGGCTTATCATCATCATATAATCTATTTTAATGAACCAGCCCAAACGTCACCTTACTCAACAAGTACACATTACAACTACATTACACCACCACTCATTGGATTGTACAAAATAAAGTTTACATTTACATTTTACATTTACAGCATTTAACAGATGCTCTTATCCAGAGCGACAAACGAGTGCTTTGTAGTCCATGTCTGTTCTTCTATCTCTAAACCTAAACCCATCAACAGCTGTCATTCTACTAAGATACCACTAGCTAAGTTACACACCATAACAAACCCTGCCAAACCTGTAAACCCAAAAGACAGAGTAAACAATAAACAAAAAATGAGGGCTAGTTAGTTTCCTAGATACTCCTTGAAGTTTAATCTGGACTAAGGATGTTCTTAGACTTAACACCAATTTAGTTCTTATACACTGAGCTGTGTTTCCATTTCCACAGAATACCTGTGTCATGTTTATGTCCGGAATGACAACCTCGGTGGAGTAGTGATTGCAGACTCTGAATACCCTTCTAGAGTGTGCTTCACTTTACTTGATAAGGTGAGACTGTGTTCTGTATATGGAGGGATGTTACTGAGGAAGTGTATGTTGTTGTTGGTTTTGGGTGACAGTTTAGCTTAACTTCCTGTGATGAAATAATCTGACCGTTGTACTGATGGGTGCTGTCTCAATTTTTCCTCCTGTTGCAGGTGTTGGATGAATTCTCCCGGCAGGTCAACAGCATAGACTGGCCATCTGGGTCACCAGCAACAGTTCAGTACACAGCTTTGGATAGCTATCTGGCCAAGTATCAGGTAAGATAAGTATGAATATTCTGTTAATTTTCTTTATATTTATGTTTATTTCTATAAAATATATATGAAATAGTCATTAGATGGGTCCTGTTGTACTGCACAGAGACATGATCCTGTTATATCCCTCCTCTGTTGTCCACAGAACCCCCGTGAAGCAGATGCCATGACCAAAGTACAAGCTGAACTGGATGAAACCAAAATAATCCTGGTGAGAAAATTGCAGGTTGTTTTTCTTCTGGATCAAGATGTATTCCCCACTGAAACATTGTGGAGAGTCTCTGAGCTAGCTGAGCATTTTACGCATTGATAGGTTGGAGTGGAGGTTAAACATGGTGGTATTACATTTTAGGGGTGTAACAACATACCCAGGCAATAGTTCAATATTCTCCCAAACACAATGTGACTAAAGAGATATTATGACTATTCAGTAAAAATCCAGTAATGAGATTGGAACTGGGAGAAATGAGCGATGTGGTGAATGACATGTAAGCGCAGTACTGGGTTGTTGTTTGGGGTTGGTTGGTGTTTCAACAGTTGCCTCAGATACCATAATTTGTAGAATGCTCACTGTCAGTGTCACAATTTGGCATTGCAATATTAAGTTTTCGATCCGTTGTTACATTCCTGTTGTTTATCTTTAGTTGATAGACGTTTTTGGGGAAAACAGTGTTGTTCAAGTAGAACTCTGTATATGTGTGATGGAACTACAGTTGTTTTTTCTTTATATTATACTTTTTGAGAAAAAAAACCCAGATTGGAGTCATTTCTATTCAAACATTAAACGAGTTGTCTCAGTATCTTTTTGCCTCTCTGCACAGCACAACACAATGGAGTCCCTTTTGGAGCGAGGTGAAAAGCTGGATGATTTGGTACAGAAGTCCGAGCATCTGGGAAACCAATCAAAAGCCTTTTACAAAACGGTTAGTACATGAGCTCATTCAGCATGCTTTTGTCATTCGTAAAGAACAATGAAAATAGTCTTGCCAATGCAGCAACAACATAATACTGAATATATTGTAGTTGGCTGTTTTTTGCCAAAAGAAGTAATATGGCAAACCATGAACAAATGGTAAAATGGGCAGTGGTGGCCTAGTGGTTAGGACACTGCCTTTGGGACCTGAAGGTTGCAGGTTCGAGTCTATAATTACACTACTGAGGTACCCTTGAGCAAGGTACCGTCCCACTACACTGCTCCCCGGGCGCTGTTGGTAGCTGCCCGCTGCTCCACGTGTTCACATATGATGGGTTAAATGCAGAGGCCACATTTCGTTGTGGTGCTTGAGTGTGTTCACAATGACAGTCACTTTCATTTCACTAAAAATTGGTAAGAATAATGTTATAATAGCAGCAATAGCAACCATTTCTCATCATGTAGACTCTAAACATAATGCTGCAATCTTGTTGTATTCATTTAATATGCACTTTTGCTCTTTTAGGCACGGAAGCAGAACTCTTGCTGTGAAGTGATGTGATGCCAGCATTGTGACAGACTGAAGTCTCCTGGGCCACCTTTTCTGTATCTCTTTTCTGTCTCTTTCTCCCTCGCTCATGTCTTTCTCTTCTCTCTTTCTCCTGGCCTGGGCTGGGAACACCGAGCAGACAGCCCTTCCAGAGAGCACGGGAGGCTATAATGAGTTGTTGAGGATCGAGAGAATCACTGACATGGGTATTCGGGTGTGTTTGTTTTATTTTTCTTTAAAAGGTTACAGGGGACTGATTTCTCAGACTCCGCCACACTTACTTTACTTTATGAGTATTTTGTTTTCTTCAGCGTTCCATTGAAGGGTCTAATTTAAACCCTACACGGTCTCCTCAGGGTCTGGCTTATATTGGCTTAGGATGGAAAAACAGGCAGTGTGATGAGGGGGTCAAGTCATACTTCCCCATTGTGCCTTACTTTTAGGTGGCTGTGTATTGATCTTGGGTGCATTCAGTTAGACTGTTCATTTAGCCTTGAGAAGTATGGCCATTTCTCCCCTTTTTTTCTTTTTTTTCCACTCCTTTGGTTCGAATGGAAGCGCCTTGTGTAGTGTAGTGAAAAAGTAGCTTGTTGTAAGCTTTTCTAATGTACTTTCAACATGCTCTCGTGTTCAATTAGTGTTTGGGATGCAGGCATCAATTTGCCAAAATTCTCTTGAAGCTGAAGGTTATTAGTGATGACCAGGTTTGAACTCAAAATTTGTTGTGGCCATTTTTAAAATGGTATAGGCTCTCTTGAAAATGTGAAAAGCGTGAATGAGAACATCAATACATTCTATTCTCTTGAGTTGTATTTGTCAATTTTAACCCATTCATTAAAAGGTTTTGCTGTATTGTCACACAATTCCCCATATTTAGCACTTACAAAGTTGTAAATGTCCAAATTGGAGATGATTAGTGTGTTTTGCTGAGCTGACCGTCAAAGCCTTAAAGTGTGGTCCCCTTCGAAATCAGTCCCCTTAGCCTTGGGTGGCATTTGCTAACAATGCGATGTTTAGAATAGGCTCCTGTATGCTTCGTCTTAACTGGGCCTGTCTAATGCTGGGCTGTACATTGTGACTACTTCTACCAAGCTGTAACACACAGTATTTGTACAAACAGTGATGAGGCTACAATCATAGTGGACACCATGTCCAATTTTTGAATAATTTCTTTACTTTTGCCTGTAGGCAGATAAACCTCTGCATGCAAGACGATGTACAGGCAATGTTTAACATCCCCGATGCATCTCATTTGAAGCATCCTGAGAACTGCTTTGAGAAAATAACACTCCCAAACTCTTGAAAATCAGATTCAGCTCATCTTTGTGTTCATTTACAGAGAACGATCAAGACTTTCCAGAGTGCTCAATCTAGGCACCCTTCTTGAAATTAACACCTTTGTTAAATGTTGGGGTTTATTTCGTGAGTATGCTTGTGATTCCTTGATGTAAAAGAAGTGACTGATGTTTTAGTGATTGACGGTGTTCTATTTTATGCAGAATTTCTGCTCCATTTGTGCGGCTTGTGTGTGTCCCTACTGCAATGTTAGGGTTCTGTTGTACAAATGACGGTGTCTTGCCTTGTCAAGAATGACGAGGTGCTCTGGAGGACCTTTTGAGGTGCCTTTCTTGTATTGCCAAATCCTTGCTAGCTCATTGAATCTTAACTTGTCATTATGGCAAAGTGCTCTGTGTAGTTGTGTATAAAACTAACTTTGCAAAGTATACTCCTCTTACATGTTTATTAATCGTATTTATACGCAACATGTTGGTTAATATTTGGCATTAAATATACTGTCTTTCAAGTCAACGCAGATCTAATCAGCTTTGTACTGAGCTGTAGTTTTTAAGTCCTACTCTTGTCTTAATGTACTCAGTATATAATTAACACTGCAGTTGTATTTAGTGGGAATTCCCTCTACACCTACAGCTGAAGTGCCCTTGAGCAAGAAGCCTAACCTCTAAATGCTCCCCGGGCGCTGCGGCTGTGTGACTGCCCACTGCTCCGGGTGTGTGCTCACTGCCTCCTAGTGTGTGTGTGTGTGTGTGTGTGTGTGGCTCATTGCTTCAGATGGGTAAAATGATGAAACTAATTTCCCCTTGGGGGATTAATAATTATAGAAAATTAATAAAAGGTTATTTGCAATCTGTAAAAACTGAATAACATCACTTTGCTGAAGCTGTGTCGGTTGGGTGTTTTATATATGGTACTGTGAACATGTCAGGCATCTGAGAAAATATGCAAATTTATATGGGGAATAAGCATTTATTAAAAATGAGAACAGAATAAACAAAAAGCTGATTTTATTTGTCTAAGTGTGTTAGCTTAACCATTTCTAAGCCTCTCCTAGTGGAAGGCCACTACAACTACCATCCAAGGTGTGGTCTGACTAATCAGTCCTTTGTCAAATTAAATCAGGCACTCCTGATAGAACGGAACAAATCCATGCAATGGCCAGGGCACCAGGAAGAAAAAATTTTTTATTACAAATGCACCTGTCGGTGGGTCAGATATGAAGCAATTAAACAGCTCTTGAAGTTGATGTGCTGGAAGCAGGAAAAAATGGCAAGAGTAAAGAACTGAGGCACTTTTTGTGATGGCTAGATGATTGAGTCAGAGCATCTCCAATACGGCAGGTCTTGTGGAGTGTTCCAGGTGTGCAGTAGTTAGTACCTGCCAAAAGTGATCCAAAGGACCACTGGTAAATCATGGGCACCTGATGCTCACTGATGGATATGGGGAGTGAAGGCTAGCGAGTCTTGTCCGATCCCACAGAAAAGCTACTGTGGTTTTAAAAAGTGAATACTGACTCTGATAGAAAGGGGTCAGAAAACAGCAGTAACCGACTATATTAGGCAGGAGGTGTTAAATGTTATGGCTGATCGGTGTATATTTGCATTGTACACATTGCAAATCCTGCTTCCCATCAAAACATTCAAACAAATCAGAGTTCATAAGTATCCCTGCAATGCACCGTTGCAGAAACAGCTCTGGTAGTGAAATTATGGAGAAATACTGAAAAATCTGAAAGATTCCCCCTTAACTTTTCTGATAGTGGATTAGAGATTATTTAGAGAGTAATTGTAGTTCTCCAAAACCAAGGCTAAAAAAAGTACAAACATCTATATTTAAAAACATTACTGTTATGATGTTTATGAACTGAGAATAAGATGCCAAATCTAACTATGCAAATAAATTCTGTAGATAAAGTATTTATCATATGTGGAACAGGTGCTTAAAATACAGAAATAATGAATAAACAAATGCAACACTCCGAGTAACATTAAGGATTTATTTGTGAACTCATGTTATATACAAAATGTAGAAAGCCTAAACCAGAGGCAGGGGAGCCTTCAGGACCAGGGTTGACAGCCTCTGCACATTATGTAACCCTGCCCTAACACATTTTCCATTTAAAATGTCTTGTTCATTCACTGGTAAATTGGATCAGGTTAGGTGGGAGTAGGGAAACGCAGAGTGTAGATGTGAAGAGTAAGGGGACAAACAGGAACAGGTTTGGTAAAACCCTGATCTGAGCCACATAAAGAAGAATTATGAATAGGAACTTGTTAACATGTATTTCAGAGAACAACAAATGGGAACTAATTTAAACACAGACACCTAATAGTTAAACCTTTTAGGTCCCTGAAAAGCTAAACTGCATTAACTAATTTGAGTGATGAAAAGGGATGGGACAAAAAACTTGAAGGTTTTCATAAATAACACCCAAACCGTGAATGCTCTTCAAATAACAATCAAGAATAAATCAACACTTCTTCCAAAAATGATTCCCCAGCAAACTACAAGTGAAATCTATTGCTTACTGGCTTCTGGTGGCTCTTTATCTAAACAAGTCAGAAGAAATACTGGAGCTCCTTGCATGTTTACCTTTATGAGAATGTTCATTCTCTGATATTTTAACTACATATTTTGGAACAAAGGTGACAAGACACTCTGCTAAATCTAGGCACTTCTGGTCGGTTTGCCCTTGAGGCGCCTGTATTCAATAAATGTGCATTCATGTGAATGTCAATATAGCTTCTGATGTTAAAGATTATTAAGCAATGACGTCCCAAGATCTCCAATGGTCTGTACAAACCAAAGTTGGGGTCATAGCTGGAGACTGCCGAGACTTTCGTAGCACTGGGTTTGTCCAGTTGTGTTAGGATTTGCTCTTCTTTCCTGTGTATCGGAAACTCTTCAGAGGGTTCTTGCCTCTGATGTTCTTCTGCAAGAATGAAAAAGACCTTTCAGACTGGATAGATTGTCTTTTGAAACCCTTGAGATTCCAACAGAGTTCTATAACAATTCCTGTTGCTTTTCCAGAGTTAAAGGTTGGTTTAAATCAATCATTTTATGATAAATCCAAGAGAAAATGCCATTTAATTGAAAAATAATTTGTCACAGTGAACACACTCCATCATGCAAAGTGCACACAATGAAATGTGTGGTCTCTGCATTTAACCTATCCACACATGCAGGCAGCTATTAACAGTGCCCAGAGAGCAGTGTAGAAAGACAGTACCTTGCTCAAGGGTACCTCAGTGTTACCTGGGCCAGGACCCGGAACCTGCGACCCTCCGATTATGATGGCAAGTCCATAGTCAAAATCCCTGCCCCAATTTCACAACTCACATTGGTTTACTCACATCCAAACTGTGCCCCAACCCATTTGGCTTCCAAAGTCCAACTCAGTTGGCTAATATGATTAGCTGAACCATGCCGAGTTTGGCTTGAAGAGGTGGGTTCAGGCACAATTCAGTTGGACTTGGGCATGGAATGCACATGTAGTATGATTACTAACTATGCCCAAGTACCTTTCTTGAACATGGCATCAATGAGGAGACTGTCCCATTTACAAAATTTGAAAGGGATCAGTTTGGTTTATGGCAGAGGTGCAACAATTGCTGGAATTTTGGGCAGAGGGAGTCAATCAAAAGTGATCTGGAAGCCAATGTGTTGCAAAAAAAGATCAAGCTGAAAGTTTGTTTGATTTAAATAGTGCTGATGCTGTGGAAGAGGAGTTTTGTACCTTTTCGTGTTAATGTATGGATGTCCTTTATAGCACTAATTGTGCCTCACTCAAAAAGACTAACCTGAAACACTAAACTTCAGTGTGAATAGAGGGACTAAACTAGTATAGGATAAATTGGAAGATTTAAGTATATTAATTAGTTTTTGTGACATAACACCATGTTTTATTAATGGGCTGATTTTACAGGTTAGTTTCCATACATGGACTGTATGGACTTTGGAGTAAAGGATACAGTTTTAAACTTAAAAGCAACAGTTAGTTTTCTTTTAAAGGTGTTTCTTCCCCCTGAGGATATCTGTACCTTAAAGGCAGTTTTCACAACACCCTTCGGGTTGGGCTTTGGCTTCTTCTTCCTTTTTGTGAGAGGATTGACCACATTTTTCATTGTGGCTGGAACTGAAGCAGATAGACAAACAAGGTTCACTTTCCTAAATGCCTCATGTACAATATGTATAGAAATACAGATAGTCAATAGTCAGGTAATAGTCTCTTACTCAAGTAATCAGGCACATTTCGCAAATGGGGTTTGATTATAGCAGGATGGAGGTCTTTGTCATGACGTAGCAGCTGCAAATCTCTGGGATTGTCCTCAAAGTATGTCTAGATCAGACTGACAAGTCAGTAAAGCTGTTCAACAAACTTTTTAAATACACCAAACTGTACACAGTGTAGCTACACTAACCTTAAGTTTCTCAGAGTTCAGCAGCTCCTGTTTTATTTCCTTTAGCCTGGCCTCTTTCACTGCTTGCTTGGTGACAGACCGCATGGCATCCTATAGGAGTAAAGGCAAATGAACATTCAAGATGTTAAGAGTCACTTCAAATCAATGAAAACAAGGGAGGAACTGTGACTGTTAGAGCTACGGCTTCAGTTTGGGCCAACTTAAAAAAAAATACCTCACAATGTTAATGTTTTTCATAGAAAATGTAAAGAACTCAATTTTAACAAAAATGTCACATAGAAGTCTAAGTTCTAGTGGTGGCCTGGGGACCTGAAGGTCACTGGTTCGAGACCCAGCCCAGGTACAACTGAGGTACCCATGAGCACGGTACCGTCCCACTACACTGCTCCCCTCTGCTCCCTGTGTGCATGTGTGATGGGTTAAATGCAGAGGTCCAAGCAATTTCCTCTGGGATCAATAAAGTTAGTTGAAAAAAAATGATATGATATGATTGGTTGATTCCATGTCGTTTCCTAATTATGATGATTTATCTAACATGTAATGCCTTCAGTCCAGCTCCTGAAGGCCTAACCAATGGGAAAGCTGGCTTAGTTATATCCACAGTAATGAAATAGTGAAAAATGTATTTTTAAATTCACAGATATCAGTTCTCTGAGGGTGAAGAAAGCCCCTTTAATGAAAACACACAACGGAACGTGAAAATGACAATTTGTCATTGTGAATACATCCCACCACACAAAGGGTACCACAATAAAATGTGACCTTTGGATTTAACCCAATTACACCAGAGCAGGGGGCAGAAATTAACAGCGCCCAGGGAGCAGTGTAGCTCTCAGAACAGAACCTTGCTCAAGGGTACCGAAACAGTACATAGGCCGGAACTTGAACCTGTGACTCTCTGATCAAGTGGGCAAGTCCCTAATCTCTATGCAAAACTGCATACAAGTTGCTGACATGTTGTGTATTGAGATAGAAATATGTATATGTAGACATCATACCCGGCATCTGTATCTAAATCCCTCTATTTCTTCCATTTTGAATCTGTATGGCTTCAATACACAGTCTGTATTGTCTACAAGAGGAAAAGAACAGTTTGGAGTTAAATGTAATGCCAAATTAAAAAATGTTTTTAAAAAGTAAAAAAAAAAAAAAAATTTCCCCTTACCCCAATATAACTCATTAGCCAAGACATATCTGGTGAATGAAATTTGCACTTAGACAAAATATTCAGGCTCCAATATGGTTGTTACTACAGTTTTTAGTTATGCAATGTTCATGCAGTGTCCACAAACCACAGAAAGGCTATTTTAGACTACTGCGCATGGTGGCTAGGCATGCAGTTTGCACAATGCCGAAGCTTCCATTCATTCTTAGCTACAATAGCCTTATAAATAAAGAATGGATTATTGAACAGCAGACATGCCTTGGCTAATCAACATAATTTTGGTTAAGGGGAAAATAGAGTAGATTGTAAAACTATCCTATTTATCATCATATTTAAAATAAAGTCGGCTTTTATTGTCATTCCAACCATACAGTTCACACAGTAAAACGAAACAAATGTTCCTCCAGGACCATGGTGCTACATGAAACACCAGATCACAAAAACTACACAAATGACAACATAAAATGTGCAAAGATGTGCAAAGGCAAACAGGTACAAACTTGCCTCCAGCAAGAGCATTTTCAACCTCCTCTAGCAAGTGTAGCTCTGAATGGGAGATAAATGTCAAAGCAGTACCTTGGTTGCCTGCTCGAGCAGTCCTGCCAAAAAGGGGGGAAATAAACATGAGCAAGAAGCTTGCTTACTATAATCACTGGATTCAAAGAAGTTAGGGATTTTCATAATCACCTGCCAACTCTGTGGATATAAGATTCGACAGAAGAGGGAAAATCAAAGTTGAGGACATTTGCCACGTTCTGGAAGTCAACACCTCTTGAAACACTATATTCTTTATCTTTACCTCTGTAAGAGACAAAAACAAGCCAAAGTTACATTTCGTGAACTAATCTTTCATTTCTATGTCTAAGCACCAAATCACAATAAATCATATACAAAAAAAATACCATACTATAAATATTTCCTGGAAAACTTACACCAATCAGCCATGACATTGAAACCACCTGTGTAATGTTATGTAGGTCCTCCTCATGTCATTTAAACAGTTGCAAGGTGGGGCCTCTATAGGTCAGACTAGTTTGTTAAGCACAGGTCATAGATGTTTGATCAGACTGAGATCTGCAGAATGTGAGGTCGATGTTCCTCAAGCTATTCCTAAACAAATTTTGCCATGTGTCAGGGTGCATTTTCCTGTTAAAGAAGCCACTGCCATAGGGAACACAATTGCCATGAAGGCGTGTACTTGATCTGCAACAATGTTTAGGTAGGTGGTACATGTGAAGGTAGCACCGACATGAATGCCAGGTTTCCCAGCAGAATATTGCCCAGAGCATCACACTGCCTCTGCCGACTTGCCTTTTTCCCATAGTACATCCTGGTGGCAGTTTTTCCTCAAGTAAGCAACACACAAACATACCTCGTCCACATCAGACCAGGCTACAATATTTTGCTGTCACACATCAATGATTTGGCCAACACATGGCCGTGTTGCTGGTTCACTAATTAGACTTCCCTGGACCTCCCTTTGGTAAGTACTAACCAATGCATACTGGGAACATCTACAACACCAAGAAATCTAGCCATCACAATAAGGCCCTTGTCAAAGTGGCTCAGGTGCTTTCATTTGCCCATTTTCCTGCTTCAAACACATCAACATCAAGCACTGACTGTACACTTGTGATCTAAAGTATCTTATAATAAGATATTTGGCAGGGGCCATTCCCTTCACCTGGCTGTGTTTTTATTATAGAGGCTGAACAGTGTATATTGTAATGTGCTGTGTATGAAATATACTGCTCTACAGGTACTGATTGAGCATGTGCTGATTGTCAGGTCAAACCTTACGTTCTACTCTTTGCAGAACTCTTCTTCTTCTTTTTTCCCTTGCCCTCAGCAATCTGGGAGCTAGCCCCTGGGTTTTCAAGCCCCTGCTCATCAGTGGCAATAATAAAATTGTAGAATCCCTGGTTAAACTGTGATATGATGTGACACCTACAAGAAAAACAGAAAATCCAAAGTTATTTTATTGTATGTACAAAAGCATTGCATCTTAAATTTGCACAAACATAATATGAATCAATATTGCACAAGAAAGTTTACATTAGTATCATGCAAGGTCACCAGCACCTGGTCCATTTATATTTACCAGCCACTTTATCAGAAACCCCTACCACCATGCTAGTCTACAGTAAGAGTTTAAACTGTTCATGAAATTGGAGTTCGTCATCATCTAGCACTTCATCAGCGGTCAGCAGTGGCAATGATGCACACAAAAACCCCAGCAACATCGCTGTGCCTGATGCACTAGTACCAGCGCCACACACTCTGCCAATACCACAGTCAGTGTTTGCCACATTATGCATGAAAACTGATATATGAAGGGTAACTATCCACCTATACAGTTAAAAATGGTACGTGGTCTTCATAAAGCAGCCAATTTGTAATTAAGTGGTGTGGTCCGACAGCTAATCAGTCTCCAAACTTTCCAGGAGAAGAGAAAAAACATTTGACAACAGGCAATCCCACTGCATTTCCAAAACTGCTGCTTAATGTAATTGTTAAGATGTACAATTCCTCATTAAGAGTTCTAGCAAGCTCCCTCAAAGAATGTTATTATATGTTAAAGTGTCCACTATTTTGCCTGACGGCCGAAAGACTTAAATTACTTAAAATGTACTTTTTGAAATTCATTCCTGGTTGGGAGGTACATACAGAATCCCTTAAGAAAGCTGTTTTAATTCAGAATGATCTCTATTTTATCATTTAATCACATAACATCTACACCTCTTGTGATTTTGAATAGTAAGTAACATTACTGGTACTGTACACGTCGCAAACCCTGGTTCCGACCACCACCATTAGTAAAATAACTGAACATAACGAAGTGTTTTTTGATTAATTCCTTATATGCTCATGGAACTAATAAGGGCAGCTGCTGTTTTCAAAGGGTTTCTAAAAATAAGGTTTGTTCATACAGAAGATAATACTTTTGCCTTTAAAGTTGTCTAGCAGGGAGCTACTCTAGCAGGGAGCTACTCTAGCAGGGAGCTACTCTAGCAGGGAGCTACTCTAGCAGGGAGCTACTCTAGCAGGGAGCTACTCTGCTCTCCAGGCACTGTTGGTAGCTGCCCACTGCTTTGTGTGTAATTGGGTTAAATGCAGAGGTCACATTTCATTATGGTGTACTTTGATTGTGTTCACAATGACAAATAGTCACTTTTACTACAAGCCCCTCTTCCTGTTGCTGTAAATACTTGCCTAGAGTGAACTGGCAGTTCAGAGTTGAGGACACAGGCTGGAATGCTGAACTGCTCTAAGAAAAGCTTGAGCCTATAGCAGCGGTCCAGGGTGCAGACGAAAATGAGAGTTTTGCCTCGCACCAGGCCCAATTTGAGGAGGGTGTAAATAAGAAGGAACTTGTCCTCCTCCTCACATTTCACACTATACTGCTGCAACTGAGAGCTCTCTGGCAGAGATGAGCCTTGCAATTTCAGGGTCACCTAGAGAAAACAGAAGAGACACAACACAGACTTTTCAATAATGAATTCTTGCATGATTTAACCCAACACATACTGGCAAAACAATGAGATGTTTGGTGTCCAGTGTTTGCTTCCTTAGATTTGTACTGGAGTTGTGAAGTCAATGTAGCTAAGGAGTAATAGAAGCTTAGAGGGTCTTTATCTAGGTGACTTTCCCTGCAACATGGCTGTTTCAATATAGAAAACTGAGAAACTGAGTTGAACTCAGACTGAGTTGGCCCACGGACACTGACATATGGCCAGGCATCAGGTTTCCAGGCATTTAGAAGATAATAGAATAGAACTTTATTGATACCCTACTGGGGAAATCTACTTGTTACCACAGCTGAAAGATACAAACATGCATACATTCTACAACTATATATAGACAACTATATATAGTTCCAGTCTATTTTGGTAATTTGTGATTTTGATGCAGGGGAAATGCACAAAGCAAATCCTAAACGATACATTTAAAGATTTCTGGCCACATGTCAATGTCGAGTTCTTTGGCAAGTTGTAAGGATCACTGGTGATTTCAACTCCATTTAATATGAGCAGATCATCATTTGTTACAAATAATTTGTTATACTCCCACTTTTCCGTAGCCTACAGTAAGGCAGTTGTTTCTGCAAACTGGTTTGATGTATCTTTTCTAGATTGTGTAAAAAAGCTAGCTCTGATTTCTTGATGAACCCATTTCTACATTCAATTGCAGATATTAGTGACAGCCACCTACTTTGATGTTACATGCAAATCCTCTTTTAAATAATGCACACTGTATAGCAAAGTTATCATACACCTGTCTCAGATTGTACTGTGTGTGTGTTGGTGCACAGAATTGCCTATGTGCTTTCGAACAATGCGAAATGGTCACTAGCATGCTACTACTGTTTTATACCAAGCATGCTGTGGTTGATTTTTACTACACTCAATGTAAGCAGAAAATGTTGCACATCAGGTTTTCTCCTCAACAATTACTTCCTTTTTAATTATTAATCAAGCATAGATTATAAAGGATTCTTAAATGTAAATAACACAACCTATTTTTGGCTAACTGCAAATAGTACATTTTCAAATTTTCCACAAGAAGAGCTCTTTTTTGTGTGTGTGTGTGTGTGTGTGTGTGTGTGTGTGTGTGTGTGTGTGTGTGTACTTACAGCATTGTGTAGGACCAGCTCCTTCAAGGTTTGAACATCCTCATTGAGTGTAGCAGACATAAGGAAAGCCTGGTAGATCTTGGGCAAGTGACTGTAAGGGGAACAAAGTCATGTAACACCTATTTTGTATCTTAAAGAGCATTCATTAATTCATGGTTTGGACATGTGTTGAATTTCACCCAGGCCTTGAAGCAGCAAAACATCCCCACCTTATCACACTAAAATGTTTGACCACTGGTAGTGTGTTTGTACATAGCATGCCGTGTAAGCTTTACTCAAGATGTAATGGAACCCCTTCCTAAAAGTTTTGACTCTTCAGTCCACATACCATTACTCCAAAATATTCTGGCGTCATGAAGACCTCTTTTTTGGGAAATATGAAACAAGTCTTTTTGTTTTTCTTGGCTAGCAGTGCTTCTTACCTTGTAGCTCTCTCATGGATACTATTTTTGTCTAGTCTCTAGTAATAAATGCAGACCTCATCTGAGGCAAAGCCCACAGTTTCTCTGAATATGTCTGGTTGTTCAGTGACTCCCAGAATGTCTTTTTACTGCACTCTTTGAAGATTTTGGTAGGCCAACCACCTCTGGGAAGTTTCACCACTGTTCCCTAAACCTTACAAACGGCTTCATAACCTTTTCCAGACTGGTATACTGCAGTCACGTCATCATTCCTTATGGATTTGTTTTCACTGCTACACAGTGCACTGCTTGTTGTGACGCTTCAGCCAAATTCTCATTTCTGAAAAGGGTCTATAAAAGTGACATCTGGATTCAGCAGGACTGGCAGTAATCAATTAATAATAAACTAAATTTGTTTCATTGGTGGACTGAGCATCTATGAGCCAGTTACTGTTGGAGAACTTCTAAATGAATGTAGTCAGCATTTACTCAGATTATCTGTCTGATATTACATGTTATTTGAAGATCTGAAACACTTTATAAGCACAGAGGCTTATTTATTCTTAAATAAACTAACAAAGCTGTGAATGATTTGAAACACTCACCAGATGAGGTTCTTAAGGTCAGTCTCGAAGCCAAAAGAAAATAGGAGGTCAGCCTCATCAATGACCAGCATTTCCAGAGACGAGTGCAGCACCAAGTTCTGTGCATTAATATGGGCTTGAACTCGAGATGGAGTGCCCACCACAATGTCAGGCTTTTCCATTAGAATGGGCCTAAGTACACACACACACACACACACACACACACACACACACACACACACACACATATATATATATATAAAGAATACCATGTGGAACTGTACACCTACATTAATTACATAAATATTAATATACATTTTAAAGCTGTACTGACCTCTGTGCTGATAAATCTGTTTTGCTCGAGATGTCTGCCACTCGAACATCTCTGGCACAGTAAGTGGTGAGCTGCCGAATCATTGTCTGGGCTTGCTGTCCCAGTTCTTTGGTAGGAACCAGTACCAGTGCTCTGACTGCCTGCTCCCGCACAGTCTGCCATAAAACAAGGTGCCGTCACTCACCAGTTTCTGATAGCTGAGGACTACCATGATCTACGAAGTGTGTGAAGTGAGTCATGAAAACACACACCCATAGTGCTCTGTTCCAGAATTATCTCGATAATAAAACTAGTAAACAGGCAACATCCCAAAAGCCATGCATTACCTGCTTAGAGGTAAGAATCCTCTGGATAACAGGCACAGCGTAGGCTGCTGTTTTTCCTGAACCTGTTCGAGCTCTGGCTAAAAGATCTTTTCCCTCCAGAGCCAAAGGAATGGCCTTCTCTTGAATAAGCGTTGGCTCGGCCCATCCTAAATCAGCAAGTGCCTAAAAGGATTGACAAAAAATGAGAAGATAGTGACATCAAAGGGGGCCCACACAGAGACAGACCGAGGTACAGGAACAACAGTACTTCACTGTTTAAAAGACTGTAGCTAATTGCATGGCACCTGCGGTCAACTCAGCTGGATGCTGAAAACCATGAGAACGAAATCCCTCATAAACTAAATATGAGGGGAGGGTTGATCCTACTACTACTGATTAATTGGTTATTCCAGCAATGTAAACAATGTGTTTATGTGGAAGGGCTTTTTGTAGAGCAGCATCTCCCTATCCTGTTCCTGGAGGCCCACTGCCTGTAATATTTAAGAGTTTTCCCTTCTCCCATCACACCTGATCCAACTAATCAGTCCATTAACAACTCTTCAATAAGCTGAAGTGGGGGGAGTAAAACAAGTAAAACACTAAAATGTACAGGGACCTCAAGGACCAGAGTTAGAAAACACTACTGACTTAGATGAATAGTGATATTGACTAAAGCTAAGGAAATCAAGGACAACTGGTGAATCAGCAACAGGGTCATGGGCACCCAAGTCTCACTGAGAGTGAAGTGAAAGTGACTTTTTGTCACTGTGAACACAGTCAAGCACCACAACGAAAAGTGACCTCTGCATTTAACTCATCACACGTGCACACGTGCAGCAGCAGGCAGCTACCAACAGCGCCCGGGGAGCAGTGTAGTGGGACGGTACCTTGCTCAAGGGTACCTCAGTAGTGCCCGGGCCAGGACTTGAACCTGCGACCTTCAGGTCCCAAAGGCAGTGTCTTAACCACTAGGCCACCACTGCACATGGAGAGTGAAGGCTACCTCATCTGGTCCAATTCTGAAGAGAAGCTCCTGTTGCACAAAATGTTAATTCCGGCTATGACAAAAAAAGGGTCAGAACACACAGTGAGAGCTGTTTCAGGAGCAGAAGGTGGACCTACTCAATATTAGGCAGGTGGTTTAAATTTTATGGCTGATTGGAGTACAAATACATTTAATACATGTTGAGACAAGTGAATGATTAACTTTGCTATATAGTGTGCATAATGCTACTTGGTAATAGAGGGTATGCACGTCACTACAGTTACAGCCACTGAGTGGCAGAAAGACTTACTGAGTGGCAGTGTTCATGTAAGGTTGATGATGTGGCTGTTTAGTGTATGTTTTAGACAAGAAGCTCTCTAAACGACATTGTAAAACAATGTAGCATATATCAAGCAGCATTTAAAACCATTTCATGTAAACATCTTCTGTGAGGGAGCTTGTACGTCAAACGTCTAGTTCATATCAACATCAGACTTCTCGAAGTGACTTTGTTTACAACATAACTTTTTTATGGTATTTTCATAAATCTGACATTGCCTTTTAAAACTGAAAGTCTAATGGTTTACAGTACTCCAACTTTATACATTAATAGATTAAAGTTGACTAAAATTAAACAATCTACAGAGCTCTTGTCCAATCACTGAGAGCGAATAGGTTTATTACACCGTAGAACGCGCGTCCTGTTCCTGTTAATACTAGTGGCATTAAACCATATAGTGTGAATTATACACACAAAATATCACAGAACAGTGTTGAGAATTATACATATATCCGAAGCCAAAAATGGCCTTGATGTGCCAGAAATTTAGACTTTAATTTGAAACCACAGTGATCTTGGAAACTGCTAACCTAACATAGCCATGCAGCTAATACAGTAGCGTGAGATTGTGGTGATAAAATAACGGAAACAATGAGATTTCATAAGCAGATAATCAGTTTAACACGGACCACACTTCTGCAAAGGAGTAAGCCTTTCCTTGAGATGGAAAACTACCTTTAAAATGCGATCGTCCAAGCCCATCTCGTGGAACTGAAGTCTGTCGGCTGCCATGGTCTCCCCACGTGGTTCACGGAGAGCCGAGGAGGAGCGTGAAAATGATGCGTCCTGGTAAAAGCAGCAGCGACACCAGCTGGAATGTGTTCTGTTAATTTTGGACTGAGCTAAAAGACCGCCTTGCCCGTCTTTGTCTTCTTTAGTGCGAGACGCGTCGCTGTACTTCAGACTCTAGAAGCATTTATAATATTTAGACTTCTGAATTTTGATTTTTATATGATAAGGAGATCAAAAAGTACGGTGTCGGTTCGCCGAGGCTGGCGGGCTCCAGCGCAGCGCAGCTCCGGCCGCGCGGTGGCAGCAACGCGCCTACGCGATGGCAGTCCGCCGCAGTACCACCCAAGTGGGCGACGAAGACGACAAGACGCTAGACACAAATCTGAGGTGAGTGTGCGGTTTGGGCCGTAAATTTAACTTTGAACAAATGCATGACTGATAAACGTTTCGGGGTCGACGACAGAAAGGTAAAGGCTACTAAATGCACTCTTGAAAGGTTTGCTAGACGTCTCGATTAGTTTATTTTTTGGTGACGCTGCAGATAGCTCGTTAAGCTAAGCTACGTTAGCTAAGCTACATTATCGGCCTTCACAGAGGAACGGAGACACTTGGGTTTCGGTAACGATTGTCTTTAGTGTGAGATTAATGTAGTTATAATTAATTCAATTATAGAAACTTGGCAAACTAACAAACAGTTTTTTTTTACTTGATACCAATTTTTCCATTCAAGTAACTGGTGCTTATGTAAACTTTCAAATTCGTCACGGTAAGTAAACATAGGGTCTTTGTCAGATGACGATTTTACATTTTGTCCAGGGTTGGTATTTCGAAAGTTATCAATCTATATATCTCGATGCGTTCTTTTAAAATAATATACGATCGATATGAGTGAATACACCCCGCAATTAAAGTGAATATTTATTGGAATTTATGATAAGCTCCAGAAAAATCAGGTTGTTTTTAAACGTTTCTTAAACTCTGAATGAAGCATATATAATATTTAGGTACATTGTATGGGTATATTTGCAGCCTAGCCATTAATGACATGTGTGCTTTGCAGTTCGAGCAGTTCCATAGCATTACTGTTACACTGGGTAGATCAGAATATGCCATACAAGAATTAGGGGTTCCTCGGGTCCAGTCCTCACTTACCCTTATTCCTAGGTCATATTTTTAAAAACACTTAGTGTTAAGATCACCAGAGGTCTTGTGGAAAGCTTGAGCCTGGGCAGTTCAGCTATTCTCACTCATAAGGAGTCCTAACCAAGGAGTTTGATTTGCTGGGTATGAAACTCAGTGCTTTCCAGTTTCCTGGATCCCAGGAGTTAAGATTTTAATCTTCCACAAGGGAAAGGGTTTTTTCATACTGTATTGATTAGACCTCTCAGAATTCTCGACTTGCATGAAGTAGCTTGCTAATATGGACACACGCATGCATTCCTACCTTAATGACCTTAAACAACTTGTTTTGTATAATCTCTGCTAAATGAAAAATTGTCTTCTCAGATGAGGCAGCGGGTTTTCACTGGTGTTGTGACGCAGCTGCAGGACCACCATGGGATGGTAGACCAGGAGGTTCGCTTTCCCATAAGGTTTGTGTTGTTGTTGTTTTTTGTTTTTTTCATTCTTTCTTTCTTTCTTTCCATAAATGTGATCTGGGAGAAAAGTAAGGCATTGCATTAGAATCTATTCTTAGTGGCTTATTGAATAGTTTGATGTTTATAACTAAACATTGAAAAATCATGATGCAAAACTGACAATATGCATCATGGAGATCTGATAACATATTATGGAGGATGAGACATATACGTAGGATATTCTCCACAATATATTATCAGATCTCCATGATGCATATTGTCAGTTTTGCATCATGATTTTTAATGTTTAGTTACACCTTTAATGCAGATTTCTATGACCATGTGACCATGTACTCATAGTTCAACTGGCATGCTCCAGTGTTGTTGTAGGGAGGGTGCCTTTGGTTGGCGAGAAGGTGCTGGTTAAAGCGGTGCAGGATCCACTGCAGCCTGTCAACTGGACGGCCCAAAGAGTGCAGGCTCTTAATGGGCAGGTAGGCTGCTAATTCAAACTGTGCTGTGTGTGTGTGTGTACTGAAACATTTTTGCCATAATTCTGAAGTTAATCTTTCTGTATCTCTCATTCCCCTCATAATAAGCCGTTTAAGTCTCCTCCTCCACTATTACCCTCCATGTCGGCAAACATGAAACCAGGCATTCTGGGAAACAAACCTCAGCCATTGCTGAAATCCCCCAAAATTCCTCCACTTATTCCTACTATGCAACCAAATCCAGGTAATGGGCTTTTACTAAATATTACTGTCTTTACTAATCTCAGAAAAGATGGGATATTTCCCCATGCGTTGTAGCCATCAAATTATGCTTTTGTGTATATTTACAAAATACAATTAAGTTGGTCAGTAAAACTATTGAAAATCTTTTCTTTGTACTTTCAGTTAAATAAAGGTTTACAAGGATTAAAATAACAGATTATTGCCTTAATTGCATTTTCGAAAGTATCCCAGCTTTTCTGTAAATGGGGGTTTGTATTAATTGTAAAGTTATTGTTTTATCCATCTTGATTTTCTTTGTGGTGTATGTGTCATAGGTGGTATGCACCAGATGCCCCATCACCAGCAAATGCCATGGGCTGGCCCATTTGATGGCTGGGGAGGCAGTAGGAAAAGGCACGGAGAGGCTGTGGGAGGACGAAGAGGTGGACGCTGGTGAGTCACATGAAATTATGATGCCTATTCCCTTTTATGTGGTCCCTCTCCCTCAGAATCATTCTTATACAAGAAGCGTTGTGTTTAGTTTTGTTTCCTTATTTATCCATGTGTTAGTCAGTAAGTCATTCTTTGTTTGGCCCTTGAAGCTTGCTTGGTTATAACAATGTTTCCTGATCTCATCCTTGAGTACATTGGTGTTCTTTGTTAGGTCTACATTAAGCACTCCCTGACTTAAAATGATCAACACCTTGTGTCTTTTTTTTGCCTTTGTACCATGTCTCAGGGAGGAAGGTGGAAGTTCATGGGGAAGTGACAGTCTGCACCAAAAGAGACGAAGATGGAGAGCCACACCCGAGGAAGAGGCACCCAAGAAGAGTGGCACTGTAGCAACCCAGAGCATCCCTCTCTTCTCCTGTTTCCCACGAGACAGGTTAGTTAGCATCAGGGAACTCTAGATCCACAGCAAAACCTTTTAGAATTCCATAAAAGTTATTGCATAATTATTTTTTAATATCTTTTTTTTATTTTAAGCATTGTTGTAAATCTATTATGCTTTGGGTTTGTGTGGCAGCACATTGCATAGGAAATGCTGTGGGATTAAAATATTAAGAAACCTGGAGAGGAAAGAGGTTGGAAATAAGAAACTGAAAGATTATGCTTTTGAAATGGCCTTTACCTTGAATCTTGATTTCAAGGTGATTTATTGATGAGCTTTAGCATACTGTTCATACAAGTCTTCTTCGTAGGTGGGCGGGGTTAAATCAAGAAGCTGGCTACAAGAAATGTTTAGAGGCTGTTATTTCAGTTGAAGCTTATGCACTGGTTTAATAAGGTGTCCATTTGTTTTCACATGTCCGTTATTACTTTTTTTATTTTTGAGAAAACTATAAAATTAGTGAAAGTGACTATTTGTCATTGTGAACACACTCGAGCACCACAACGAAATGCAACCTCTGCATTTAACCCATCATACATGCACACATGGAGCAGCAGGCAGCTATTAACAGCACACAGGGAGCAGTGTAGCAGGACGATACCTTGCTCAAGGGTACCTCAGTAGTGCCCGGGCCGTTACTCGAATCTGCGACCTTCAGGTGTCAAATGCAGCACCCTAACCAGGACTCCACTACCCACAAAATTATGCATAGAGATTTGCAGAATACATTATTTTTTTTAGATTACTTTGTAGTCAAGTTTGTGTTCATTTTAACAACATACATAATATTGGCCAGATTTGCCCCAAATTTTGCATACAACTGTGAAACAATAATCTATACATGGCATTTCTGTCATTGCCTTTAACTATGTATATTTTGTAGTAACTGTAAAGGAAGAGGCAGGGAGAATATGGCTAACTTCATTTATCCAATAGACCAGTGAAATTGTACTGCTTTCGATTTTGTACCATCTATTGGTGGAGTGATCAAGAAATGTTTACTCATTGCAAAGAGAACCTGGAGTTTGTCATTGCTATAAAAAAATAAACACCTTGTTGCATGATTTATTTATTCCTTACCCATCAATATATTTCAGCCATGCCTTGGACAATCTGGAACTGAAGCGGCGTTACCCACACCTCCACGCTCCTTCCTCCCTTTTTCATGTGCAGCTCTGCTGGCCAGAGAGTTTCCCTCCCAGCCAGCCTCTGCCCCTCACAGGGCCCTGCTTCTTCCACGTGGACCCTAGCCAGTCCGAGACAAAACTGGATGCTTTGGAGTCCACAGACTCCACAGACACATCTTTCCTCGTTAAGGTAAGTAAAGCAAAATTTTGTTAATCCCTGAATAATCCTTGGACATGGTTTCATGTCAAAACACATGTAAATGGTTTTGTGCAATAATTCACAGTATAGATGTAGTAATACTTTCCCATTGCCCTTGCAGGTGATGCTACTGTCTATGCCTGGCATTGAGGACTTCTACTCTCACTGTTGCAGCTGTACAGAGGAAGGCCAGGCACATAAGGACACAGTCCACCCTACAACTCTTTTCAAGGTTAATAATTTCTGTTCTTAGTTTATTTTAGGGAAAAAATTAAATCTTCCATCCTATAATTTAAGAATGCCAGTTGAATATGCAATTATTCAAAGACACTCATTCAAACACTTAGACGCTTTTTCTCTCTATGTACACATTGCAGTTCCTGTTGCTGGAGAAAGCAGGGGAGCTTCAGCTCCCTGGAGGTCCGTGGTCTCCCAAAGCAGATGGGACCAATCCAGCTAAAGATAGCAGCATTCTGATTCGCACTGCAATTCGCTGTGTGAAAGAGCAGACTGATCTGGATCTTACAGCCTGTACACAGTGGTCAGTTCATTTTGTTGTTGCCTAAAATGCCTTAAACTTTACAAACGGAAGGCTGGCCCACATGGTCCAAACTCACAGAAGAGCTTCTGTAGCACAAAAAAATTCATGTTGGTTATGATAGAAAGGTGTCAACATACACAGTGCAACATTCATCGCTGTTTTGGCTGATCAGTGTATTCTTTGTTGATCATGCAGTCAGAACATCAGGGTATCTAATCCTTTTCGTCCTAAGGCACAAAGTGGCTGAGCTGAGACTACTGACTGGGGATAAAACAGAGACTGTTGTAATTTTGCTGCCGGATGTATGGAATCTAACACCGACATCGGAGGAGTGGGCCAAGTCACGGAATGAGCAGAAGGTTGGGGAGTTCCATGTTTGAGTCACTTATTGTTAACACAACACTGAACAAAATTTAACATCAGTTTTCCATTACAGAGGAAAATGCAGCGGTTGGGTTTTTTCCCATTACAGAGTTTGTTTCTGATTTTGCAGGATGAGGAGTCTCCCCTCCCTGAAGCACCCTCCCTGGTAGTCCAGCCCTCTGCAGGTCTGACACTGTCAACTGTCTCTCTCTCCTCTTTACTGGAGCGGAATAAGGATTCATTTGAGGTTTGTACCAATAACTCAACCAATGGCATAGTCAGCAAATAATGCTTTGAATTCATTAATGTATTAAGTAGTACACAGTGTAGATAAAATGTTTAATTGGCTGCTTCTTGATTCTAAGCCTATATTTGTTGCTATTGATTTGGTTGCTGGTGTCAGGTGTGTTTGGTGGGTGAGATGTTCAGTGAGATGCTTCAAAGGGATTTTGGACTGCAGCTGTACCACTCTCTCTGTAGCCTGCCTCTGGGTCCAAATGCCCCTCCATCCAAAGCTGAAGACATCAACACTCCCCTGGTAGGTTAATCCCATGTGGAACAACATGTAAAGTAAGAAAATGTTTGGCCAAACAGCAATGCTAGTTTAAAAAGAGGAGTTGTCTGTTTTTTGGTACATCAGTCAGATTATATCTAGTCACGGTTATACAAATTTAAATATAGTGTTTAGATGTTTAAATGGTGTACGGTAAATCAATATCTAGAAAGAAATAAGCCCCTTTGCCTGTCAGTGTTCTTATTTCTTTGTTTTAATTGAAGCTATTGTTCAGGATCAAAACTTTTTTTGGTTGTTGTTTTTGTTTTGTTTTTTTAAATTGACACACCCTTGGTCATTGGTGGTCCTTTCACCATCCATTTCTATTGAAGTATGGGGAGAAGGTGGCTGTATGAACAGGCATTAACTGGGAACCAAGGAAGTTTACCTACGTTTGACAGGTTCATTAATAAAATGTACATTAATGGTTTAAATAAGCCTCTCCTTTTTTTTCCTTTCAGGAGGAAGGGCCTAAAAATACGGACAAGCAGGCAAAAAAGAAAGGAACTAACGATTCCAAGAAAAGAAAAACAAAAGATGAGGAGATGGAGGAGGAAGAGACTGTGATGAAGGATGAACACGACCAGCCTGAACAGCAGACAGAAAATCAGAAGGAGGGCAAGAACCAAGCAGTTGGTGAAGAAGGGCTGACCAGTGGCACATCAGACAGTCAATCACTCAAGGACAGTGTAAGAACAAGTCCTTTTTGTTTATATTTGATTTAGCATTTTACTTTCAGTCTTTCTTACACTATATTCTTTTTTTTGTTTTTTGAAGTAGCGTCTAAAAAGCAACCACTTGAGTATTGACCTATTGAGTCACTGACCTGTGTTTTTTTTGCATGTTTGATTACCCTTAAAAGGAAACTTAACAATTCCACAATGATTGACAATTTCTTTATTGCATCCAGTCACACGTCCAATCTGTCCCTCATTACAGGACCAACCTATTGGCCGTTGTGCAGAGCTTCCTCGCAAGGTACTTCTCTCCTGGGTGTTTTTTGACAAGCAGCTTACGGGCTTCATAAGAGAACAGGACCTGCACAACATTCTGCTGTCCCTTGGACTCTACCTCACCAATGAACAAGTTTGTACTTCTTTATTTCCTTTAAACGTGTGAGATGTGGGGAAATTTGGCACTTATGAAAATGGAAAAAATTGATTTGGTATTTCTAAACACTTTTTCTTTCTTTCATTCATGGTTTAGGCACAGGACCTAGTCAAAAAAACATTGGTTGGTGGTCAGTGTTTGTACCGCAAACTCTGTACCCATTGGACAGACCCAGAGGATGTGACATATGACCTCAGTTCTGAGGGTATGATTTTTCCTGCCCACACACAAAGCCTCACACAATTACTCTTCTTTATAAGAACATGGGGCAGTGGCGTTGTAACTGTTAGGAAGTTGCTCCAGACCGGTACAAATGCCACTGAGGTACCAGTAAGCAAAGTACCGTCCCCAAGCACTGCTCCCCTGGTGCTGCCTACGTCAGCAGCCCACTGCTCTTACACAGATGGGTTAATGCAGAGGTCAGACTTTGTCACTGTGAATACGCCACACCACAGCACCACAACAATCACTCACTTTTCTATTATATTCTCTCATATCACCTCTCTATACTTAGGAAATAAGGGTTTGCTGCCTGGCCTGCCTTGTAAGGAGAGAGGCTCTTCTCGTCGATCATCCAGCAACTCTGATGTAGTCATTTACAAAGGGACCGCTGTGAACATTCCCAACTTACTGCAGGCTCTCGAGAACAGCAAGGCAGCACAACAAGATCTGGAGAAACGCCTATCAAGTCTGAAGGCTATGCATGGTATGCCAAAAGACTCCCTTCTTGCCATGTAATTCAGTGGTAGATAAGTGGTAAAAGTAAAAGTGCCATGGTAGGGCACCTGCCATACACATTTTATTTTCCCTGCATTCATTTTGTGAGTAATTGGACTCAGACATTAGATATTTGCTAAGGCTTTAACAAACTAGAATTCCCACCATTTCCACCTCTTGGACTCTGAGACTCCTTAACCTGGAACCCTCCAGTGCTGGTGTTCTCTATGTACAGCATGACTTGATCTTATCATAACCAACAGATTTAAGGCTTTGAATTCCCTGGTTTTAGCATCTACCTCAGGTTCTCAGGTTTTGCTACATTTTTAAAAAAAAATTGAATTATAAAACTTGCGATGCCTCCCTGGTTGAGCATCTTCCCACAAATGTTGCACTGAAGATTTTTCTAATTGTATCATTTAAAGCATTGCCATTGGGCTTGCACAATGATGTCGGAATCATAAAGTCACGGAAAATAATCTCTGCATTGTAGATATGTACATTGAAAAGTGTCCTCATCGGCCTACGTAACCCTCATTTGTAGTGCTATCTATGGCTATTGTTGCAGCAATGTCATGACATACTATCATATTGTTATTATCAGGAATCTGCTGAAGAAAAATTACCAGCCTCAGATAAATGTTTTGATTTGATCTATATTGCCACATTTTTAACCATACAGAATAAATGTTTCACTCAAGCTGTATTTTTCTAATTTAGGTAGATTTTCTTTTTATTATTATTTGTATCTGCATCAGCAGATATGTACATAAAAAACATTGGTCTATGTGGCCTGCAAATTCCAAGTCGTTGCTACTTTAATTGCCACATTTTTTTAGGCATCCTGACTGAATCTCTAGAGTTTAAGCTTCACTCATCCAAGTGCGGGAAGAAATAGACTTAACACAGTATAAAACGTAAACTGTACAAACTGTGTATCCTGTGCAGCAGTTGTGGACTGAAGCATTTCTTAAAATGAAAGCCTATGTTTCATCAAACATGTTCTGTGTGAACTGACCTTCAGAGTAGCGTAAACATCTCAATATACAGATAAGGGAACCACTACTGTAGGGCTTCAGTGTTCTGTTGATTAGATTATGAGCATTGAGTGGAAATGTGCATATATGCATGTGTTTCTGTACATGTATGATTTCAGATGCAGCTGAGGCAAAGCAGGAGTCTGATAAACAAGAGCAGCTGAAGAGCAAGTTGGAGAAAGCTGAGGCCCTCAACAAAGCCTATGAGAAGAGCCTGAAGGAGAATGCTGGCCACATGCTCGACGTCATCGAGAAGATGCAAAAAATGGTAGACCAGGTAAAGCTCAGACAACGTTATTATTCTTCGTGGTTCTGAATATAGAGATTCTTTTTACATCCATTTCCCTTTTTGCTCATTTACAGACAACAATGCTTACAAGGACAAAAGACACAAAAGGAACAAAGGACTAACAGTCTGCGGAAGACTTAATTTATAAAATGTGTGTTTTTCAGCCGTCATAACTCTGGACATGGAGTATTAATGGATTTTTTTTCCCTCAAAATGTTAGAATGCTTAGCCTCATTTTAAGCTCTGTGATAAGGTCTGTAAAATCCCATAGATATTTCTTTAAAAACATTTGATTAGTTTCTTATAGACCTTGCAACCCTCTGAAAATGATTACTGTGGAAGTTAATGTCCAATTTCTGTGGTTTATTTTGTATTTATTTCTTTTTTTAAATCTCATAAGAGGGAAGATAATATTAAAATGAGTTTTGAACATTTTCTAATGTATTTTGCTGTAATTTTTCCCATTCCCTATATTTCTTCATTAGCCTATATCCATTTCTTTGTGCCACATGCACAAGGAGCTTATCTGTAAGTGTGACATTTTGTTAGTGCAATCTGTTTGATATAGATATAAAAACATCATTTCATATCTTAATATTTGTATAGACAAGACACCTTATTAGGTGCACCTACTTTGTATCTACACTTCTTGCCTTATCAGTGCCAATTAACAACATACAGGTGCATATTGTAGTTTACAATTACAGACTTCAGTCCATCAGTGTCTTTTCATTTAACCTCTTTACCCATTTATAGGCCATAGAAATAGATTTTTTTTTTTCAATATTTATGAACAAGCTAATTTCTCTCTAACCCTCTTTGAAACATTGCCTAGGGATAAAGGTGAAATACTTGGAACAAAATCACAATAAAAAGATTTTTTAATCCTTTAGTCAACCAAATTATCAATAGATGTAATATTCTTCTGTGGAGAAAGTATTTACACCCTTGACCTCAGAAGCTAGTATTGCCTTTTTTAGCAGAGATGGTATCTTCTAGGTATTTTTGTTTCGTTTGACCATGCAACATTTTCTTTCAGTTCAAGATGTTTGAGGGTTTACTTGCAAGTAGTGCTCTTTTGTCAATGCTGCAATGGTCATGCTTTTGATATGACGCAGAATCAATGACCGTAAGCTGCTCAGCCCCTGAGGCAGTAATGCAAACCCCAACCCATAACATGCAGGTAGTATGCGGTTCTTCTGTTGAAAGGTCTGTACCACACAGGTACATTTACTTTGGCCAAACATCTATATCTGTCATATTCCAAAAGGTGTGATCTTTATACGTTCTTAGGCAAACAGTCATTGTGCTCTAGTGTTCTTTTGGGTGAGCAAAGGTTTTTCCTGAAATGCTTTCTACGCAGGTCTAATTTGTAAAGTCTTAATCTGATTGTAGACTTTTACACTTTCACACCCACAGTTATGGGAGTTATCTGCAGATCTAGTTATAAAATTCTGGGGCCAACTCTTAGACTAAATTTGCTGCAGAGCCAGTCCTGGACTAATAGACAGTATTTTTATATTTTTGCCACTTGTCTCAGTGTGATGATGTCACACATTTCAATAAACAAGAGAATGTCAGATTTGAATAAGGCAGGTTCCTCCTGCAGGAGCTTCTAATCAATTACCTCAACTCTGGAACACCGGATTCTAATTTGTTGTACTAATTTGACGGAAGGTATGATAAATCTAAGGGTGTACTTACTTTATCCATGTGACTTATGGTTGTTGTTTTTTTTTTTTTTACATGCTTTTAATTACTACAAATTGTCAATTTCATGTATAATTTTTTGGGTGTAACCACCTTTATTGGTAGGCACTATATTAAAGAGTGTATGTTTGCTTGTTCAACTATATTAAAAAAAAAGTAACGATTTCCATTGGATGTACTTATTTTTTCACATGACTATATACTAGCTACATTTCCAGAAAAGTTGGGACATGTTGTAAAATGCAATACTAATTTGACCTGGGATTTGTTAATTCTGTTTAACCTTTATTTAACTGACAAAATTGCAAAGATTTTTTTTCAATTGACATGTATTTTGTAAATATAAACGAAACTAAAAATTTGACGCATGTAAAACAACAAAAAGCTGAGACCGTAGCATGTGAAAAAGGGAGTGACTTTGTCATTGTGAACATACTGAAGCACCACAATGAAATGCGACCTCTGCATTTAACCCATCACACGTGCACCCATGGAGCAGCAGGCAGCTATCAACAGCACCTGGGGAGCAGTGTAGCAGGACAGTACCTTGCTTATGGGTACCGCAGAGGTGCCCAGGCCAGGACTTGAACCTGCGACCTTCAGACCTTCTAGCCACTAGGCCACTACTGCCACCTTTTATTATGTTATTTATTAACCACTGTATTAAATCATCTTTCTTTATAATTACTGTTTTTAAATGTTTGGGAACTGAAGAGATTAATTGTTTTGCCCATTTTTGCTTGACACCGCTTGGTTAATAGTTTGTGACCACCTTTTGGATGATGGATTGTGATCACCAGAAACGGATTGTGTGTGTATGTATATTAATGTTTTTGTGATGTAATGAAAATCTAAATATTTACATTTAGCTACCTATTTAGCCTAGCCCATTAACACCAAGGTAAGAAATCTTTGAGCCTATCCTGCTTTTTGAATGAACCACAGTATAGGGTAGTCAGAGTAGTTTTTTACATATTTTATTTTTAAAGACAGTGATGAAAACAACCTGTTTAATCCTAAGTGATAAAGGTTTCATGGAAAAATCACTGTATGAAAAGAAATTGTTTTTGATGTGCAAACCCACGAGATGAGGGGGAGAATTAAAATAGTACAAAAGTAGCATATATTTCACCTTTATAAATTCTCTTTAGTATAGCTGTAAATTGAATCTGGGGGCCTTTACAGTTTAAATATAGGTATGTGTGGCTATTCATATGAATACTTTCAGAATATTCACTTCTACAAATATATATTTATGACAAAGAAATAAACAAAGTGCAAAAATAAACCAAAACATGGGAGAGATTATCTGTAAACGACCGCAAGAACAAGAAGAGCCAAGAAAACACAAATGGCACTTGAACAAATAAAAAATCATTTTTTTTAGCCTGAAAAAAACGAATCTACCTTTTATAATGTATGTTAACGTATGTGCACCTAAGAATAAGAGCTTGGTCCATTGTGCTTTAGTAAAACACTCGACGGGTCATGACATGCAAATTGTATTCACTGTTTGCACCCACCCGTATTCCGATAAACCCCACCTTCCAATGCTAGGGTCGCTGATATATTCCACCTGCTGCGCTGAGATTGGTTGATAGCTCTGGGCGCTTACGAGGATGTACTGGTAGCCAATCTTAGCGCAGGAGAAAGCATGAACGCTAGGGCGAGAAGGCGGGATTTGGCGAAATACGGGTGGGGGAAAAATAACGCGCTTCAATTATGTAAACTATCTCCCGCCATTTCAGCACCACCTACCGCCTGATTCATTATCTTTCCGTCTTTCTGTGGCTGTAGTAGATTTGACTTGTACATTTTGGCCATTGACTTTTGAAAGTGCCAACCGGTGACATGGTAAGAATGTTTTCCCCTGGTATTTTATGCAACGTAGATATTCTCCCGATCAAAACCTTACGTTCTTGTGTTTTCTCACTGACTTTATATGCCTTGGCTGTGGACGCTAGATTTATATCTGGACTCTTAACTCGGGCACAGCTGTTTGTGTTAATATTTACCCATACAGCGCGGCTGCAAGCAGTTTTCCGTGAAAGGGCGCCAACTGTATATGGATTAATATTTCGCATTATTTGCCCTAATCTGCACTTAATTATCTCGTTGGTTACACTTACAGAGACGTTTTTTAAGCTTAGTTACTTTTCGTGGAAAAGTTGGGCCAATTTTAGCTTAACTAGGTGGCTAGCCAAGACTTGAGTTTAATCCCAAATATCTTTTTCTTGTTGTCCCTAGTGCATCATTTATATGAAGTCGTTTTTTCATTAGTGCATTTATATATGCAGCAGGGAGTAATTTGAGATGGAACATAATTAGATTCAAAAGCTTCTCATTCGGTCGTGGCCGGCTAATGTTAGCGCGATAGCTTTCGCGCCTGTTAGTAATGGTAGGCTAGTCAGTTTTGTCTAGTACTGTTACTTTTCAATATAAAACCGTTTTTCTGGATTTGTCTGTAAATCAGAACGTGCACTGGTTAAAATACCCGAGGTCTAGGTCGAGTTACTCCCCGATCAATGTTAGCTATTCGGCTACGCGTCTAGTTACTACTAGTTAGCTACAAGCTAGCTAGCTTTGTTCGCTAGTTCCTCATTCGAAGTTGGTTCTGGCTGAATTTGGAAGAAATTTGCATCTATTAACACTGTAGATTAGCGTCTTGCTTATTTTAAATGCTTAGGTACCTTACTAACATTACAGCTCAAACAGCGGTCATTTAGGATGCAGCGTTGCATATTAAATGAGTCGCTTGTTTCAGAAAAGCTGTCAGTTTTTATTGAACTCTAAATAAAGATCAGTAACATGAACTAATGAACGGGAGTTGTATTTTAAAGCCCTAGCCACATAGTAGTTAAATATATATGATGTTACTAAAGTTGTGTGTTGAAAACGACTTAATAAAAATTGAATTTTGGAGTGTTATTTTTAAAATTTATTAAAGAAAAATGCAAGTTTTTTTTTTTTTTTTTTTTTTTTTTTTAATAAATCTTTGGTTACAATATTGTACACGCTACCTTTTACTAGGCAGGAGGAAAAGCTGGCAAGGACAGTGGTAAAGCCAAGGCTAAGGCAGTTTCCCGCTCCCAGAGGGCTGGTCTGCAGGTAAGTGTGTTTCTATTAAGCAATCAAATCTAAATACAGAGTGGCAGACTTGAAAGTGTGTTCTAACCATTTTACATTTGTTCTGCAGTTCCCGGTAGGTCGTATTCACAGGCATTTGAAGACACGCACTACAAGCCATGGCCGTGTTGGTGCCACTGCAGCTGTGTACAGTGCAGCCATCCTGGAGTACCTGACCGCTGAGGTGATGTTCTGTCCTCTCTGTCATCACATACGTTGCCTTTGATAATGCCGTGGACCAGCACATTATCTGGTTTTGTTTATATCCATTGAAAAATGAGTTCATTGGTGTGCTTGATTTAACATGTATTTAAATTCACTGATTGTTTAGAGACCGAATCTGTTTATCTAAAATAAACTGAGTCACTGCATTTCTGTTTTTTTTAGTCCCCACTATTTCTCTAGGTTCAAAAAATGTTTTAAAAATGTAACAATATATTTATATTTAGTTATTACATATAGTATTCTGCTTTGGATTGTGATGTTCAGGCAAGTTGATTGCTTGTAGATTAGTGTTTTTGACATGCATATGTTTTCTGCCTACATGTATTATGAACTTATAATGTCGATCCTTATAATGCAGTCTTTTTCATGTGTGTCTGTCAATAGGTGTTGGAGCTGGCAGGTAATGCCTCAAAGGACTTGAAGGTGAAGCGTATAACTCCAAGGCATTTACAGTTGGCCATTCGTGGTGATGAAGAATTGGACTCTCTAATTAAAGCTACAATTGCGGGTGGAGGTCAGTGTAGAAGAATATTAGAAACTCTTTGGTTCATATGAGTCAAAAGCAAACTTTCCAATCACCTTCAGTCCTTGGACTCCATTAACAAAAAACTGGTTCTCAAATGGGTCCTTAGGAACCCGCAGAATAGCTACGTTTTTGCTAGATGTAAAGTTTGTTGCAAAAATGTGGGCTGTCTTGAGGTAACTGAGGATTGGTTTGAGAACCAGTGAATTAACACTGTTAACTTTATAAACTTTTTAAAAGCAGAATTTTGTATACTGATACCCTGCCTATGTAAATCATTAATGAGTTGCATTCAAATCTTGGTATGTGCATTTTGTTCACAGTAATGCAGTTGCTATATGAGCATTTTTACAGTCTGGATCCAAAACAGTGTTCTCTAAACAAACTTTCTTTTCTGTCCTAGGAGTCATTCCCCACATTCACAAGTCACTGATTGGAAAGAAGGGCCAGCAGAAGACTGTGTAAAAAGGCAATTTTGTCATGTTTGTATAGTTAACGGCAATCAGCATGGAGAGCAGTTGTTTTAATGTTTTACCTTTTTTGTCTGGTTATTTTATAACCATAGTGTTAACATGAATAGTAGTTAGGCTTTTGATGTACTAAGGTGGGCCTTGAGGTGGGAGGGGTATGTGGGTAAGGGCCAAAGAGAACAAACAGGCCCTTTTTTAATTGGGTTAACATATAGGCATGGGGTTATAAGTGTAATTTTTCATGATTATTGGCATGTGTCCTACACTTCTTTTATACATAAAATGTTAAACATTTCTTAAATGATGTGTTGTGGTTCTTTCACCAGAAAAACACAAGCTCCACAAGCTCTCTACATGAAACTACTAATATTACTGAACTCTGCAGTTTTGTTACTTTTCACTCCCTTTTTTCTTCAGATATTATTTGGATATGGATACCGTAAGTCAGACAGGCACTAGTAGTAACTGATCTTTTAAACTCCTCTTAGTTTGCAACTTGATTATAATATTAAGCTGTAAGATGTTAAAGATGAATTTTAATATGTAAATTATTAGTAATGTATTATTTGTTTTTTTGGGGGGGTGTCAGTCCTTATTGGAACAGGCATTTAGCTTTTGGTGGTTTAATGTTAGCTGTATTAATGTAATTTCTATTTTGTTCAGTGTCCTGAGTGGAAAAATTGCAATTTATAAGTTATAAAAAGTTTCAAAATTATAACAGCCCCCTATAGCCAAGTGTGTTTTTTTTCCCTTTTGAGCTGATCATTTATATTTATTCATCTGACTGACGCTTTTACTCAAAGTGACTTCCAAGCTACATGAACAATTAGACATTTTAGTTGGATATAACTTGAGTGAATGCTGCAAAGCTGTCCAACACATTCCTCTTAGTCATTGGGAAGCAATCTCTAGGCAGTTATCAGATAGAAATGGTTCATGCTATTTCACCAGTAGGTTTCGATGCTAAGGTGGGTGTGGAACATGAGGCATAAGTGCTTTTAGAATGGAGAGACTCTAGTTCTAATATAGCTGGACAGCTCGTTTCACCAGTGAGCAATAAAATTAAGCTGATCTTCAATCTCTAAAAATGCTACTAAAACAAACCTTTCAGATTGTGGTTGGAATAACAATGTCATTTCCCTCCAGCAGCTGTGGGATTATAAACAAGTAAAGATTTCCTTTTTCTCAGAAAATAAATTCAAAAAAATTAAAAAAAAACTTGAGTGTTGAAATACATCACGAAAGGCATTGTATTACAGTGCAATGTTCAAAAGGAAACCCCTTAATTCTATAGCATAAACTCTAAAGGTTCTATACAGCCATTATTCTAAACCTACGTGTGACAGTCCTTAATTTTATTTACTGCCACATTACATCCAAATAAACACAGCTGGTCACCTTTTAAATTTCTAAGCTAATATTATGTATATATTATATATGTCTCTATGCCCTTGTTTAGCTAAAACAGGAATTAGAGCTGGGTGCAGTAGCTCAAATCTCACCCACTGATAACAGTACACAATATGTAGTTTGTCAAAGATTTGATATGTTGGCACAGACTAAAGAACCAGTAGTGCCAAATTAAAAAATTGAATCAAAACGTTCAAAACTGTACTAAATCTTTGTAAAGGGACTTGGAGTTGGTTTTTTTAAGTACTGATAATATTCCTTTATGTGCTAAGAAAAGTGTAAAAATACAATATTGTCAAAGTTTGTCATGATAAATATATTGTACAGATATAATATTGTATTGTCTGCCCCTTAAATATTATGCAATCTGCTAATATTAATAAGTTAGACATCACACATTTTGACATGTAATTTTTGAAGATTTGGATTGTTGGGGGTTTTCACACTGAAGGGAGTCCCTGGATGAAAAAAGTGTGGACACCCATCCTTGTACAAAAATTTATCTAACTCAATCTAAATAATTAAATATATCTCATTTGTAAAATAAAAAAAAACATGCTTGTTAGCTCAAATAAAATTGTCAGTAACAGTTTATGCTTATCTTTATGTATGTGCTGAGAAAATTGTAAATGTAAATTGCTGGTAGATGGAGTATCCTGCATATCACAGATTGCAAGCTGCATTTAAAACTAAAAAACAGAACATGTTTCCATAAAAAAGGTATCCAAACAAAATTATTGTAATCTTGCTTGGGGCTAATTTTAGATAAGTTCCCTTTGTACCAGAACATACATTGTGGAGAAATGCACCAACTCCCTTTAGCCTGTACCATTATGCCATCTGCTGTCCAAATATCTCAACTCCCTCTGGAGCACTGCACTAACCAAATGATTAACCACAAATGTACATGTTCAGATAAACATTTATTATACACTCATCTTGTACATATAAACATGAAGAAAATATAAATTTCATTGATTTACAAGTGTTTTTTAAATATTCCGCATCCATAAAAGGAAGCTTAAAAAAAATAGACATTCATTATTGCACTCAACTCTTTTATTCCATGATGGGTCTGGAAGCTATGACTGAGAGGGACGCTTCAGCAAGACGTCAGCCGTTCACTGTGAGCTGAAGTACTGCTGGTGATGGTACGGCTGGTAGGGGCCCATCATGGCAGGGTTGCTGGGGGTTACAGGCAGGCTCTGTGAGCTCCTGTACTGGTACAGAGAACTGATGGGCAGGGCTGGGACGGTTGCTGCGGTGGACGGGGTGTAGTGAAGGTTGGGGGGGCAAAGGTAAGGGGCTGAGGCATCCTGGGGTGGGTAATAGCTGGGGTATGGTGCTGGCCTGAAGGTTTGCAGCTCAGGGTAGTGAATGAGCTGGGAAGCCACGTTAGCCTGGCAGGCATGAGCCAGGGCGTCTTGCACGGTCCTCTTCAGCTTCATGCGCCTGTTCTGGAACCAGTTCCTGATCTGTGGAAGCACAAAATGGCCATTACTACATGACAAACAAGCAATACAAGCATTATTCACTAAAATAACAGAAATTGCTATGGAAAGTGATTCCAAACTGTTAGCAGTCATAGTAAAGAGTCAAACCAAAGTGTGCTAATGTTAAATAAGACCTAATGTTTTTTTCTGTCAAATAGTTGACTTTGGACTGCATAGCTACTCTTCAAATCAGTGGTCCTCATACCTGTTTATCAGAGAGGTTGAGGCGTTTGCACAGCTCGGCCTTGTCCTGGGCTCCCAGGTAGGCATTCCTCTTGAAGGCCCTCTCCAGGCTCTCAATCTGTTCGGCTGTGAAGGCAGTGCGGGCCCTGCGGCCGGTGGCTGGGGAGGTTGAAGGGGCTGTCTGCTTGGAGGCCACGGGAGAAAGAGATCGGCCACCTTCACTCTCATATCCGGACGTTTCCTCCTCCTCTGTCCCACTACTGAAGCCTGACTCTGGAGCTGTGTTGGGGAAAATGAGAAGATTTACACACTAAGCAAAGCAAAGGGGGTGACTTAAATGTGGAAGTGAAGAGAAACTGAGGCTTCCTGACTGGATTATGTTTTTTACTAAAGAGGTTAGTGCAGTTATATTTTAGGCTGTTATGTCCTCACTCATAACTAACTGACATATTCACTCCTTAGTCATTGCCATAATACATCATTTTAGCTAAATAATGTCTTGAGAATAATACACCAATAGTATGATGCGAAAACCAGCAAATTTAAATGTCTTACCATGTTGGACATTTTCTGGACTGTTTGTGCTGGTTTCTTGCTTTGAAGGAGTTAGAAAGCTATGCACTGGCCCTGCTGCCTCAGGACGTGGCTCCTGACCTTCTATGCTGTGTACTCTCCTGCTGTAGAAACCAGGGAGGCTTTCAGGTACAGTACCCAAGGTACTGGGTCTGTCAGGGCCTGAGGAGATCCACGAGCTGGAATGGTGCATTGCTCTCTGGCTGGATGGAGCCTGGCTGCTTTGGGATAGCCATTCGATGGAAAAGTGCCCCTTCATCGTTTCAGCTGAAGCTGCTTCACTGTAAAAGTCCAATCAGGAAAAATGATATCCAGAAGAAACGGAAGAGTGACGGAAAAACAAAATGCTCCTTTTCGTTCCTCTGAGGTTGTGTGTTTTGAGCTGGTCCTGAGTTCTGGATCTCCAGCGAGGAGAGAGGTCCTGGGAGCAAGTGAGGCAAACCGCTGTTTGTCTTCGGATAAGTGATAACCACCTCTGGCACAGGGCTTGGGTATTTATAGGGCTAATCCCAGCTCATTTACAATTCACTTAGGCCAGGATCAAAGGAAACATCCTCCCGTCTCTGCTCCCCACCCCTTGAGTTTTCACAAGTGTGGTAATTAAGACGTCTCAATCACCTCTGAATGAGCCCATTAATTCCTGGCTCCAGTAAGTCTGGTGATGTAGCAAGACCCTCCCCCCTCCCCCTACCACCACCACCACCACCATCACCCCCCACTTCCAAAACCATCTCTGATCCTGTCTCCTCTCTTTTGGTTTCTGTGTGTTTTAACATGTTCATATGTGGTGAGGGATCATGGTTGAAACACAGCATTAAACATGGAATTTAATGCCTCAGATGTCATATATGATTGAACTGGTGTTTTTTATCCAAAGTGAAAATTCAGATTTTTTAACCAATCAGCACTGAGTTTAACAGATGAACTGCTTGTCTGATAAGACTCGCCTGTCTATTCATATCCCATCACTTCATACTTTATATGACATTGACAATGCACCATTAGTGTCAAAATATAAATAGTAGTATGTAATACAGTAGGTCGTCTCTCTCACACACATACACTTGATGTTCCTGTGAGTGGCTGCAAATCTGCGTAATCCAGCCCTTGTTTATACCCCCTTTGTTCGGTATTGGTATCAAAGCGCGTAAGTCCTTTGAAGTGCCAGGCGGCGGTTAATGGCCTATTAGAGAAACACTACACCGAAAGGCGTCATGTTTTTTTCCCTACCCGTGTTGCGACAAGCCCGCCTCCTACTATAAGTTTGGCTACTCATGCCTGGCGTCCTGCGCAACTATTGGCTTTTAGTTTAAACTCGCAGGTAGGCAACTGGATGGACTGCCAATATAGCCAATCCTCGCGCAATATGCAAATACGTTAGGTCTGACTAGTAGTCCGTTTCAAAGACTTCGTGCGGGTGTATTATCAGCGTGGTTTGACGGAATGCGGGTGGGAAAAAAGGCCACGGGTTGATATCGAGTTTGGAGACAGTAGTCTGGCGAAGGCACAACTACCGATAGAGATAACTGGAATTATTACGCTTGGTTTATCTGTCTAGTCAGCGGGTTATCTCGGCCCTAAAACGATCAATCTAGCTGAGCACTCACGAATTCATCACAATATAGTCTCGACTGCAAATTGCCCATAAGCTCCAAAGGCCGGCCCGTCATTGTCTGCAAAGGATCCCATTGATCTGATCCCCTTAAATCCAACCACAAAAAAAGACAAAGCAGAAAACAGATGGCGCCAGGGGTGGAGATTGACACATCAGTCCACGATTAAAAGTGATCATAGCGAGGCCTTTACTTTGAGAACAAGCAACGTTAACCTTAGCCTTTTAACCAAAGATAGGAAACTACATTATTAGTAAGGGGGGCTAGTAACTACTGTCATTTAATCAGTTTCAAGCACTTTTCAGTGTTATAACTGACATGTCTACTTTTAGCTTCCCTACTTTCCCCTCAGTTCCATTTTGGGACAAATTGAACTCCTTTTTTCTATTTCTAATAAAGTTCCATTTTCTTGTTTTGATTCAGTAATACTTTTCTGTTCCCACACCTCTTTCTTCTGAGCTTTAGTGTTTTATTATAGGAAAAAAAGGATCTCAGACGGAGTGGAGTAACAGCTTGTTTAGTTATATGCTAAAATCAAGCCTAAGAAGCTCCAGGCAATAGTTTTATTTTAGGGAGATTGCTGGTTACTCTCATTTCATCCAATTAACCAATATAATATAATACAATATTATATTATATTATATTATATTATATTATATTATATTATATTATATTATAAGCAACCAAAATATATTGCAAACAAGAACAATTATGCTTAGCTGGTTATGCTTTTAAAGGTTAGCCAGACCAGTACATTAGTGATCACTGAAGCTCATATTTAAACCATGGTGTTTTTATTGGATTAAATCTTCTAGACAAATGATGCTTTCGTACACAACCAAATACATCAGGCTTCAGATATGATTAATCCAATATATCCTACACCCAAATATAATAAGATTCTCTTATTCTCTTGTTATTCTGTGGCACCCTTTTCTACAGTGACAGTGGACCAAGAGTGTAGACTTGGGGAACTCAACTTCATCGAGTTGGGCAAGAAAAGTCCCTGAGTGGCTCTATTATTTAAATCCACACCACTTAGCTTTCGCTGTTTATGACTTCAAAGGGCTGATAACTTGCTTGACCCTCTCTTCTCATATCTTCACCACTATCTCCCTACCTCCCTTTTGTTAAAAGGCCTCAACAAAACCCAGAGCTCATGCCTTTCTGTATCTGCTGTAGATCTCTCAGGCAAGCTGCTGGGCAGGTTCTGTTCTCCAGCGTGGAATGCATGTTGAGGGGACAGTCCCCCAGCTCGGTTCCAGCTTCCACCAGTCCTGAGATGTGATAAAGGAGAGTTCTGACTTTGAAGTGAATGGCAGGACAGAGACAGAGAGACAGAGAGAGAGAGGGATACAGTACAGACAACTGACTAGTTTCATGGAGGATAGACGGGAGGGGCAGGAGACGGCGTGTCCACCTCCTGTCCCAGTGATCCTGTCATCAAAGGCCAGATTACATAGTGTCTTTGCTGTTTGATATAGGGTTGATATTGCTTTATCAGGATAACTAGACTTCTGAGCAGGTGCTTTAAGAAAGACATGGTCTCTCATTCTGAACAATGAGGGTAGTAAAGACTTTGACAAAGACAATAAGCAGTTGAAAAAATATAATGTAATAGATTTAATGCTACACTTATATTAGCAAAATCTTTGGCAAATACAGAAGCCTAAAACGTGCTGGATCTGGAATGCATGGAAGATAAATTACAAATATATAAAGTTTAATGTCAAAATGTAAATATCTGGATACTCGGATAGTGGAACTAAACTCATGGTTATTTTGTGTGATACCAATTGTCTCTCTGCACCATGTGTAAATGTCTCCTGCTCTTTACACTGTTGTGAACATTTCATAATAAATAGACCTAAATAAAGGGGTCAGTGCTTATAAAGGGGAATTATATTGATTAAAAAACCTCTGCATAATATTTCAAATGTAAATAATGTCATTTAGAGTGGTGTGATGTAAAATGTTCTGTTCTTAAAGATAAAATTTTGGCATAAAAAAATTATCCATGGTGGAGAGGGTGCATGGAGGCTGTTGTGAGGCAAACTAGTCCCCTAAAACCTCTGTTCACTGGTGTTTTGGGATAGTTAACTTCAATATGTCCAGATTCCTCATGGCCCGAAATGAAAGAAGCGGTTTAAAAAATTAATAAATGAATGAATTTCAATTTGGCATTTTCAGCTAAGTTTAATGCTGAGCTTTACATATTAAAAAACAACATTTATAAGTCATATTTTGGCCAGGCTGCTTTTTTTCCCTAAAATTCAACAAATGAACTTTTAATACAACATTCATATATGTAAAATTTTTCTTTGTAGAGAATGTTTACTTTTTATCACAAAAAACCAACAAAACATCACTTGACTTGGGTATGCATAACTTTTGCACTGGAAAATGCGTCAAACTGGGCTAAACTGATTATTAGCTAGTTTGCTTGAGTGGATTAAGATGGTGCCTCACATTTGTGCCTAACTTTTAATTCAACTGCCAAACTCCCTTGCAACTGACACTGTATATTTTATCTGTGTAAATCAAGCACTTTTTTTGCATCTAGTAGTAAAGCCACTATCAGTGCCATGAAAATGTCACTCAAGCCGGCTCCCTCCCTCCCTGTCAGCCCTTAGAGTCGGTACAGACGACAGTCTCTAGCAGAGAATGGGCTCCAGCAGTGATTGCCTTTGATTGCCTTCACTGATCCCCTTTCATCTCTAATGGGCGCTGTTTGCTGCCCTGTTAGAGACGCAAATGTGTCGTCCCTTCCCTGCCCCGTCGGAGCTCTCCTGTGGGGGGCCTGAGAAATAGACCTTACCACTGTGGTTTCTATCCAGCAAGCTGGAGCCGTCATATTTCACACAGGATGAGAAAACCTCTGTGTAGCTTTATTAGATGTGAGAAGCTCATCAGCGTACTGTTCTGCCGTGCAGGGCTGTGCAGAGTGTGAAGGTTCAAGCCATTTTGATTGCATCCACATAAGCAAATGAGCAAATGTGGTAAATGAGATCATTTTTGCCCTCCGTGCTTTTACATGTTACCAAATTACAAATGTAATCACTTCAATTACATCTTTAATTAGTTCAATTTTGCATGTAGCAATTATGTCGTTTACTTAAAATATTATATAATAACATGATTTCATTACATGTTGTCCTAGTATAACTGTATATGTGACAAATAAATACTTGAATCTTGACATTCAATATAGTAAGTCATGATTGAAATATTATAAACTTTTTTAGGAGTTTTTAGGCATTTTAGAACATAAAAAACAAGTTATAACTAACAAATAACATACCATAATTATATGAATAGTACATAATTATACATAATTACATAAAAAGCAGCCAAAATACTAAATATTTCTATAGTGCTTTTTACAACTGACATAGCAGTGCATTCTAGAAATTAATTTTATCTTTATTTTCAGTGCTATAAAGCTTTCTTTGTCATTATGGAATCAGCTACAGCTTTCTTCATCATGCTGAAGAAATCCAAATCTTTTTTTTACACAAATTATTTAAGATCAGAAGCTGACTTTCCTCTAAAAAAACCATTTATTTATTCATTTATTCAGATTATGTGTCACACTGCGAACAGTGAGCAGAGAATTTCTCCTAACCAATTTATGACACCAGTGTACATACACCAGGCACAGGATCAGTGGGTTGCACACCTAAGGGTCCAGGGGATTTACACTTGCATCTGTAACTACAGCGACATTATAATATTAAAAACAATTATTCTAATCTTTGATTGGTGGCGATAAATGATTCCAGTTTCTTAATGTTCTTAGGTATACAGTCATGTGCAAAGGTTTCAGCACCTGTTTTGTCAGTTTCTCAGCAAAAATAAGTACAAACCCTCTACAGAGAACAAATTTAATGCACTACTACTGTTTATTTAATATTAATTATTTAACACAATGGGCAAAACATAAAGCATCAAATGTGGCTGGTGCAACAGTTATGGCACATTTTAAAATGTGTGATTTATTTACCAATTACAAATAACTAGAAGCTGTCCTCTAAAATTTGCAAAAAAAGCCATAAAAACTTTAACAGTAGAGTGTACTTTTATTTTCTTACAAAAGAACAAAACATGATATTTGATCTGGTTTGTTCAAATTTTTGCAACAACTATTTACCTAAGTCAGTTAAAACAATCCCTGCACCCTTTCTCCAGTATTCAGTCATCTTATAATCACATCATTTTGACTACAATGCCCCCATTAACCCACCCCTATTGATTCCAATCAGTGGCAACTTCAAAGAGTGGATCAGGCATAACTGTGGAACTGGTCTTATTTGAAAAGGCTCCAATTCAGTGATAACAAGGGGGGAGTGAAAGGACATCAGGTCGTCCACTAAGACCTGAATCCACTCAGACCTGCGGCCCCTCTGGCTCAGACATAGAGCCGGCGGCCTGACTCCGAGCTCTAACTGTCCATACTGAATCATCACACCCCTCTTGTCTCTCATTCAGCAGACTTTTGCTTTCACACTTGTTGGCCAGGAAGAGAAGAGGTAAGTGTCAAGAAGGGATTAGGCCCCATTGAGCTCTGGTAAACCCCCCAGCCCCTCCACCCATCCTTCACACGGATCCACATTCAAAACTACCAGCGCGGGCCACGGTGGACAGCTTACATGTTTGTGAATGGGGATTTAGATCACGGCCTCTAGTATGAAAGGAGTGTCGCAACCATCCATGCAGGAAAAGAATACAAGGGGTGGGGGGGGGCTACATTTGGGGCTTTCCTTTTCCTGTTAAAGGGTGGTATAAAGAGCGCTGTGAGGTGCGATGTTGGCCTTTGAAGTTCAAAAGACGGTTAGAGGTCAGTTATGCTGTTTAGGGAAAGGTGGGCGTAAGTTTATGAGTTCAGCTGGGCGGACTGGTCTCTGCATAGGCGAGGACTGACAAACTGATAAACAACAATAGAAAAGCAAAGTGACTAAGACTATAGTAATTTATCTTTTAAGGTAAAAAAATTAAAGGCCTCTATTTCTACAGCACTGAAATCTCACACCTCTTACAAACAGAGCTGTGCAGTATTACAGTATTTATATTGTTATTGTGATAAATATCATATGTCTCTGATGCTTTTCTGGGCATACTGTGCTATCATAAATACTGCAATACATGTTTCATTACAAAGAGAGCATGAGAAGGCATCTTTAAACAATTTAGTGAAGTGAAAGTGACTATTTGCCATTGTGAACACACTACGGTACACTAGGGTAATCTAGTGTGTGAACTATTGAATAAAAACAGTAATCTATGATGTTGTTTTTTGTTCACTACAACTCAGATACCAGGGAAAATAAATATCACTGATGAACATGAAATTCTTGAGGTATCATAATATGCCACACCACCAACCTGAACTTATTTTAAAGATTTAATATGAACCTTTATAGTGAATATATTATATGATATATACAGATTGTGTATATATATACTGCTATTTTGAAGTATGTGTGTGGTTAGTGAGAAGGGTGGGGGTGGCTGTGTAACTATGTAAAGATTCTGTAAGAAATGGCAGTTTGAAAAAAGTGGGCCAGAAAATGCCAGGTGCAAGCCAAGTCACAACAGTCACATGTGCTTTAACCATAATGTTGCACAAGCCTCAACACAGATGCACCAGCGTTAGTAAAAATGGAGGAATAAAACTGATCTTTCACCTTTTGAGGTGACTATGGGAAATGTCTTTATTTGGATGCATTATCTGTGTCAAAAAATACCCTATATGTCTTTTTTGTTAAAGTCTAAAGACTCACTTAAGTGTCACATAAAATCACTTTATTTCTTTAGTCAGTTATGTGGCCAGGAATTATGATAAAAAGGGAAAAGATCATGGAGCTGAGATCAGTGAAAACAGACCATGTTGCTACAACGAAATGCCAAAATTTGTGCACCTGACGCAAACCTGTTAGAATCAGGCCTTGAAAACCAGTCATGTCAGTTGTTTTTACATTCCTTATAAAGGCAGAGACATATTGTTTAAACCTAGCTGGACTGAAGGCACCAGTTAAAGACACATTAATTATGTTATGATAAAATCAGCTGGTGTGACCGTTGTTAAATGGTAGATTTGTAGTAAAAAGCTGAGCTGGACAGCAGTGCATTAGGCATTCCTCTCGCTTGGAGGTATGTACTCCAGACCCAAATAGGCAAAGATTTCCTCTTCAGAGTTTGCCCGAAGATAACGCTGCTGCAGAACAGATGGGGAATGACATTAGGAGAAGCAATAAATCGTTGTAGAAACAAAATATCTCTGAAATGGTACGTACGCATAATGTACCTAGAATTTATTTAGAAATTTTGGATTTCTAATGGTGCATTCATCACAAAATGTTCTCACAATGTAAACAGGAGTTGGTGTTTTCAAAGCACATGAAAGTGTTTGCAGATGACATTGCAGTGCATCAGGTTTTGATATGACAGCAACACTATGTAGGCTACATGACCTTAAAACCAGTCTTAGTTTTTAATGCTAGTGACTAGTGTTTGTTGCTTTAGACTTTAAGCTACACAGGCTGCCGCAGCACTGTCTGCTATTTGCAGGAGCTTTGAACTCCAAAGGTCTGGGTATCCAGGTGTAGACAGTGAATAAAGGACAGGTAAAACCCCCCAAAACGCATGAATACCTGCCTTAGCAGCTGTCTGGCCACCCCTAAGAATAGAAATGCCAAAGCTAGTGCAATGTTTGCATAAAAGAGGTACTACAGTGACACAAGTTTTGCCTCAGACCATATGGTATGACAAATGGGAATTTCCTGCTAAAATCCTTACTTGTCCAAAAGTAAGCACAAACAGCACTTGTTTTTTTATACTCATGTACCATATTTGCTTTTCATTTTGTCTTACATTCATCATATAGCATGGCCGTCAAACCAAAATGTTGCATCTCCAGTTTTGTCATTTTATTTACATTTTTACAGAATTTGAAAACAACTGCTGACATTTACATTGTGTTAAAATTTCACGATGATTAAAGCAAAAGAAACTGTTCTAAATTACTTTTAAAAAGTACATTACATTTTACTTTAACTTCCATTATAAAGATGTTTTTGTGTTTGTCATGTAAAGTAGCAGTCTTGGACAAAAACATGGTTTTTGTCTGACAGCAAGAAAATAGAAGTTGTGCTCATTCACTTACTTGTTTGCTGTCGTACAGCGCATGACTGCTTAAAGACATGCCTTTTTCCTGGCCTGCCCAGCGTCTCAGCTCCCTTTCAAACAGCTGTTTGAGAAAGCCATATCAGTTGGTTTAGTGAGTTTCTTTAAATAGTTTTTATTATTTTTGACACTACAGAATGCTATTATCTATAAAAAAAATACACAGGAAAAAAAGACAGTATTCAGGCTACAAGATGGCTGTGACTAATGTTTTTAGCTACAGGACATAATTCTGTCCATATTTAAAGACAAAAGTATGTCTACTATGCAGTGCTAATTGGTGGGTAAGAGATCCTATGACTTCTATGAGCTACATTTGCCTCATAGTTCCTGTCCAAAACATCAAGATTATCTGGGTTGTCCAACTAAAGGGAAGTTTGATTTTCTGCTAAGTCTTTACCTAGTATGGCCAAGTTTCCATAATACAAGCCTATCTTGACTAGTTTTGTTTGTTTGCTAGTCACACATGAACTTGACTCTATGTGAACCTTTGAAGTAATATCAGAATCATGAATAAACGCAAATAATAACCTTTACCTTGGAACCTGTCCAGCCAAGTGTGGCAAAAGCAAACTGACTGTAGGGACTAACAACGAGGTCCACACGAACGGCCCTCCATGAAAGCTGTGGCTGTTGTTTTGCTGTACCGTCACCATTTTCCAGAAGTGTTCCACTGCCTTCTTTAGTTTGTTCAAGTTTGAATATAGAGAAACATCTCTCAAACCGGTCCATATTATGAGGAGGTCGAGCAGGTCCATCTTTACTCTCCAAGTAAGAATTCCTAGTTGTTTTCTGATACAACAGTAGACCCTGGGGAAAAAACACAGGACACAGGAAAAAGGTCATATCAACTGTCCAAAGTCTAAACTTCTAAATATCCTAAGCAGCAGCAACCAGTTAATAATTTAGCAAAGACATGGTTAAAGTTGTCAAGTTGTTTTTGCACTAGAGCTACAAAGCTAACCTTACTATGAAGTAATGGATATGCCAATGCATGATGTTGTCACTGTCAGGAAAATCCTTGTATCTCCAATTTTCAAATATTTAATTTTCTTTTTACACGATTTGAATTTTCCAGCTGCCTTCTACTCATTGTCATAATTTCATGATGATCTGACCAACAGAAATGATTTAAAATGACTTAATTAACAAGACAGCTTGACAAAAGTGTCTGCTCTTTTACACGTGGTTTGCATGATGTTAACTGGATGGTTATACACTTCTATTACTTCCCTGGTATATTAGCATCGTAGCTCCAGTGGAAAAACTGAAGAACCATACCTTAGACCTCAGATCATACACTGGCTTTTTTTTTTTTCATTGTGAACATTGTGCAAAATGTCTTTTTTTTGGCAGACTATTCCTTCAAATATGACCACTTGCTACCTGTTCCTTCAGCCAATTCACAACTTTGGGCATCAACCCTTCCTCTGCTCCCTCATCTGCATGAGTGATGAGGAAGTCCACGTCATGTCCCACCTCTTTTCCCCTGCGGAGAAATTCAAAATGAGTGACACAAAGTAGATATTAATTTTAGAATAAGCAGATAAGCAGCTAAATGACCTTCTGAAACCTCCCATGAGTGTAATGATGGCTCCGGGTAGCACAGCATTGACTGCCTTCTCTACTATATGACTGATGGCCACAGCCTCCTTTTTAGTAACAGGTCTGTTCAGGTCATCATAATACTGCACTCCTAACAGAGAGAGACAGTTATTTTGGGGCTGTATTAGAAATGTGTAATGTTTCTCCTTAACATAAATGTAGCAGATCAGCCAAGACATTAGATCTCTCAATTATTATTCACCTAATTGCAGTTACTGTATATAATCACAAATATTGAAGCCTTCTAAACTCACACACCTTCTTGAACATTACATTTTAGGACAATTCATAGCCCAATGTACTCAAACTCAAGGACCCAACACAGTATAGTTTGGAGTGCTTTTTCGTCAGTTGGGTTGAGGCAAATAAATATTAAAAAGGAAACTTTGTGCTACAATATGCTTAAAGAGTAACATTAAAAAGTGAATTCTAGTTGTGAGAAACCTGAAAGCTTTGGTTTGACTATACATCATTTCATGTAACAATAACATTATATTATTCACTACAAAGTAAAGAAAACTAGAAAGCAATTTCACAAATCAACCATTTTAGTCAATTTAGGGTCATACTGTAAATGGCTGCAAGGAATAAAACAAAAAACAACAATTCAATTGTTAACGGTAATTATTTATATGGCAATTAATCATCAGCTAAAATTCCATTATTATAACAGGACAACAAAGCATGCTTACACTGGAGCTAATGTAGTTTGAAGTTTATGACCATTTATTGCACAAACCTTGCAATAAATATATACATTTTTATGTATTGAATTATGCAAAACCATCTGAAACAGACTTGGCTTTTTATTTTAGGACTTGATTTATGAGACTAACGTTGAAAGTATGCGGCAGTTAGCATTGTGCAAACTGCACAGCTAAAACAAAAACATGCTTATGTGCATAATGAGATACAATTGAAAAAAAAAGATTAAGAATGGCTGCTGTTTTTTGCATCTATGTGACACTTTTTGTCACACTTTTATGACTTACTTTTGTCAGCAACTTAACGTGCTTTGGAACAAGTATGTAATGGTTTGAGTAATAGTTAAAGTTTGCATAATGCCAATTGGTTTTCATAAGCTTCCATAACTTATTATATTAGCCTCTTAACACGAGAGCAAAATTAAAAAAGAAGATTTTACACTGTCTTGACTGAACAACTACATTTGCAGTAGATCAAATATGTAATTTTATTTTATACATTAAAATTAATAACATCCAGTTAACTCCAGTACCTGCTTGCTGTGCCTGGTTCAGTTTTTGCCCTGTGCGTATCAGGTCTAAATGGCTCTGTAGGCCTTCCCTAAACCAGCGGTCAGCACTCTTTACTCCCACCCCAAAAACACTGGTTAAAGCCTGAAAAATATAATTAAAGGAAATTAATCTTTACAGTATTAACAGACAGCATATGTGGTGCTGTCACCTCAAAGAGGGCCATTTCATACTATATACCTTCATGGCTTGATATTGCTCTGATTGTCTTGTCGACTCCACTTCCCTTGATGTGCCATCTTCTAAAATTTCCTAAAAGTGTGACATGGTTAAATGAAACGACAGGTCTATCTGACTATACATCATGAACCACAGACAAACTTAAGACCCACAACCTCCATTTGCATTCTCTCTCACCTTTATAACCCTGAGTGAATGCTCGCCCAAGCAAGGTAAGTCCTTAAGGTCGTTCATTCCACGCACAATGTGAGGAAGAGCCTTCAAGATGGATGCAGACCGTCGAAACGCTACACTCCTGCCCTCGTTCTCACCAAACTCTGCGTTTTCTGCTAAGAGCTCTAGAGCTTCCTAAAGGAATAAGCAGTATGTTGGCGTGACTGTAACTATTAACAATTTCATATACTTTACAACTTTTAGGGTTGATTTTATTATTTTTCTAAAGTATCATCTATTTCTAGCAATTCTATTTGCACCAAGAACTTTAAATTTGATAGTTTTATTTTAAACACTACAAAGCACCAAAATTAGCCCTTTGTAAATTAAGAAACTCACTTAAGAAAAACACAGCTAAATGCATTATGGGGGCAAAGTGAGCATGTGCTTTTTTAGGCTTTTTACAGGATTGGATTGGATTTATTCATGTGGTTGGGCTGACAAAGTTCTTCATGATCCTGATTTACAACTTTTCCAAAATTTAAGCCTGATTCAGTGTTTGAGATGTAAACAAGTTTGATGTAAAATTAATTGTAAAGTTAATTGTATTGACTCTGACAGACTTCCTGTACAGTGGTAATGATGGGAACCATATGTCACAGTGACTGTGAACAAATACACCACCAGTATGTGTTTTCTGTGTATAATGTTAATCCTGGCAAAACAGCATTAAATTAAAAAAATAAAGAAAAAAAAAAATATATATATATATATATATTTATATATATATAAAATCCTTGAGGACTATTTATGCTTTAGAATACCCAGCATGTATTCTGCCATGAAGAAATTCTTAAAACTATGTTGTAAATCTTATCTAAACTGTAGTATAGCAATGTCTCAGTCAGTAAATTTGTAATATGTAAATATTTCCTTCAACAACGTTCTGTAGCTTTGAGAGCTTTGAAACTATTAAGATGCCTCTTTCCCATCAGTATGAACAAATCTATCCCAGCATGATTCTCTAGAACAGTGCATTTCACATCAAACCCAATGGACTGACTTTGTTCACACCTTAACCAAAAAAAAAAAAAAAGGACAATTAAAGTACTGACTGTGAGGAACAAATTTTGGTGTTTCAGAGGAGTTCTCCTTTGACAGGCATAGCTCTTCATTGTTACTGTAGGAGTGTCCACAGGGGGCTTCGGGCTGGTCTGAAGGACAAATTAAAGGGTTTTAAGTCCTCACTCCTCCTCTTATGTCTGAAGTTTTAGCTCAACAGTGTTAAAGACAGTAAACTAAGACACTAAAAGTAAGAAGTGCCCATTACCTTCAATCTGTGTCTGTCCTGAATTGCTACAGGCTTCCCTTCAGTCATGCTCTCAGTTAGCCAGTTTATGTCCAGCAGATGGATGGAGTAAGTGGAGGCTGTTCCCTCGGTGTGGTTACTGAGCCAGGTCTGGACCTCATTTCCAGTGTTGTTTTCTGACACAACATGCGTGGTGGAGGGGCTGCAAAGTCACAACTCTTTAGTTTTTTACTGGCATGATTCCACTATAAAGCATCACTCTGTATCTCTTCGTGGAGTGCGGTGGAGGAAAAAGTCATATCTACCTGCAGGACTCTTCAATCAGAAACCCTTTGCTTCTTCCAAGCCGTGTAAGAAATGCCTTTCGAGATGCTCCCATTTTCCTTTCCAGGATGAAAATAGCAGTGTCGGGAAATTTACAGACTATATTGTCTTCATTTTCAGCTTGGACCAATGTTAGCTTCTTGCGTTTTATGGGAACCATAGTGTGTGTTACACCAAGTCTGGACAGACTGCTAGCTAGCTAACATAACTAGCGGACATAAATAAGTTTCTCCGTAATGAAAACGACATTTCATGTGGCGTGTAAGATTATGAAGATTATAAATGTCTTGAGGCTGACATTTCACTCGAGACTTCGGCACAATGTCAGGTGTGTACGTTTGTAGCACAGTGCCTGTCGCCGACTGTTTCCCAAACCATTTCCTGCTCCCTACATAGTGCACTACGATGAGCATAAATTCATGGCTGCGTCTAGAATCGCACTTTCTATTTAGGGAAGCAAAGGGGTCAAAGTCGCCCCCTGCTGTTTGTGTTTAAGCAAGAGGAAGCTCCTTACATGTTATACGACGTAAAATGCTGCATCACCTTCAGGTTCAGTTAAATATAACACTACGTTAATGTGCAAAATTAATTCACACTAAAAAGCGCACAGTGTGTCACTAAACACTATGTTCTTGCAATACACACATGCAGGGATTTCAGGCTGTTTTGAATGTTATTTAAACAAAGGGAGGACTCTGATTTTTGCATAGCACTACATATACACATGATATAAAACAAATGTACCAATGCAAAAAAGGAGCTTAATGAGCAGAATACATTTTAAGTAAATGTATTGCCTGCAGATCTGTGGTATGTACTGGACAAACTAGTCTGGGCCATAGAGGTGCCATCTCACAACTTACTAAAGGGTGTTTCTCTGCTTTTCTCCATGAGTGCTAGGATAAGCTCCTGCACCCCCTGTGACCCTGAGTAGGATAAGCGAGTCTGACAATGAAATTGCTGGATTGTTAATGTGACTATTGATTACTGATTGGAGCAGGAGGGAGCTATCTGAGGAGTAGTGTAGTGGGACTGCACTCTTGTTCAAGACCAGTGGTAGCATAACAGTTAGGAAGTTGCCCCTGTGATCTGAAGGTTGCTGGTTTAAAATTGGTGCAAATACCATTGAGATACATGTGAGGAAGGTACCATCCCCAAGCACTGCTCCCCAGGTGCTTCCTATGTCAGCTGTCCACTGCTCCTACATGGATGGGTTAAATGTGGAGGTCACATTTGTTTGTGCTGTATTCACAATGACATATAATCACTCACTTTCAAGTGTACCATAGTGGTACCTAGGACAGGACTTGAACCTGTGAACCTCTGATCACATGCGCAAGTCCCTAACCACTAGGCTGAAACCACACGGTCTTCTTTAACAAGCACTTATAAAAACAGACTGTTTCATGGCTATTACACAAACAGTTTAGCAAAAATTGCGTATCAGTACTCATAGCTACTGTGCTTGTTTGGTCACTGAAACTTCAGTTACACATTATTTATATAAATATTCTAAAAAAGAAGAATAAATTATTTAATATAAATATTCGGATATTTTTTCAATAACTTATGAGGGCGAGTAGTTGTGTCGTTGTAGTCTGTCAAAAACGTGGACTTTATTGTCCAAATATTAGAATCTGTGGACTGCACTAAAAAAGTGCACTAATAGGCATAACAATTAGCGATTTGGGACCGAGTTACTTTTACGCACATGCGCGGTGATGTAATATCAGAGGCGTTCGTAAGGGTACAGCACTCAAAATAGCTCCGGCCGAGTAATGTTGGTGTGAGCCCACGAGGTTATTTTATTTAGTTAGACAGCTTCGTCGAACCAAAGAAAGCTAGTAAAACTTTTACTGTGTATTCTGAATTAGATGTTTGTAAATTGGTAGCTAAAGAGTACATGATTAGCGTTATTCAGGTAAGTTGCGTTAGGCGAAGTGCCCACATTCATGAGTAGCATGTGGTTGACTCACTGTGAGAACAGGGCCGAGTCTCAAATGGTTCTCTACTTCCTATGTAGTGCGCTGCATGGGTGACTAAACTAGGATCTGGTTAAAAGGAAACTGCATGCCCCCTAACTTATAATGTACAATTTTATGTGAAGCTTTTTTTTCATGACCCACGTATTGCACTACATAGAGAATAGGGAGCCATTTAAGATTCAGACCAACTTTTCTTCTGAAACGAAACAAATGCCAGGAATATCCACGAACAGACCAAGCCCCTCGAGTCGCTTATTTTAAACGTTTTATGTGAAATATTTTAACTTTGCTGATTTTTTTGTGGTAATTATACCTCTAGAGAATTTCTGAGTAAGTTCTCCCAGACTTTGCCGTTATGACCATCGTATCGCCATGTGTCGTTAAATTAGTCAGAACTGGATATTTCTGCTAATTCTTTTTCACTTTCTACCAAATGTGCCCACCAGTGAGGTGTCGGAAAAAGATGTTCACATGTTTGGGGGGAAAGCAGGTCTGAGGTTTCTTTTATGGGTCAAAGTTTATGAGGAAGGCGTAAAGAAAAAAGTTTTTTTAAATTGTATTTTACTGCTTTCAGTCTACTGACGTATCAAATAAATAAACAAAATGTAACTATTTCCTTACTCAAATCCTGGCTGTAATGTTCTATTATCATATTCTCATTCTATTCAAATTTCTATTCTCGTTTTACTCTCGGCGAGGTTAAAGTACCTCGTATAAAAAAAAGAGAAAAACACTACAGTCATATGACCATGGAGTTGCACTTCCTCAAACTCCCGTCACGCTATCCAGCCGTGACCGCGGGCTGCATCAGCTTTAAGCTCCTCGCTGCCTCCCTTTTCAGACCTGCCCTCTCTCCAGGCGGACAGTCCGCGGGTGTTGGGACTCATGGCTGGTACTCGGAGAGGGAAGGAGGCTGTTGGCTACCTGCTGCTCCTCGTCTTGCTCACCTGCAGCCTCAGGTGTGGAGAATGCCTCAAAAGCAGCAACATTATCCTCATCCTCACCGACGACCTGGACGTGGAGCTTGGAGGGCTGGTGAGTCGAACAAAAATGAGGGTCCAAGAATAAAGACCTGCGACAGTACCTGTCAAAAATGAGAGCACCCTGATACAGTGTGTGCGGTAAAAATACTTAAAAAGCATGATTGTGAATTCATGTAGAAGGGTTACTTGGTAAATCTAAAGTGGAAGTTCTGATTTGTTTGTTACTTTTTTTGTCAGTATCACATTTCATGTCTACATGGTGTTGATGTCTAAATTATTATTCTAATATGCAAAAATCGCTTAAAAAGAAAAACCTGAGAAGTTTTTTCATGCGTTTAGTGGGAACTGTGCAATGGAAAGGTGTGACGCTGTTTTGGGTTTCTGGAGTCATAGTCTCACCCAGTGCTTCAGAAGACGTCATTCTCTCCAGGCCATTTGACTTACATTATGTTTAAGTGTGTAAATCTTTAACACCTTTACTAGTTCGTTGGGAGATTTGGGGGTGGTGCAGGTTGGGGGCATATGGGTGCTCAAGCACCTGTCTTTCCTACAGTTACTTTGGTTTTGTATTGTTCCATCACTCAACCCCCCAAAGAATATAATTGCAATAAGTGATGAGAGCTCATAATGAAATTTCATCATCATTTATTATTTTGTAAATAATTTTGAATGACAGCAGTTCTTTTTTTAAGGTTCTCCTTCATTATATATATCTGGGATCTCATTACTGCCAGAAAGAGAAGCTGAGTTCCTTTCTAGCTGATTCTTCTTCAGGTTCACTTACTTGTCTTCCTGTCTGCCATTTCACTTGTAATAACTGTAGGTTTATAGTTTTTTCCTATAATCTCTCTACAGACACCCCTGAAGAAGACCAAAACACTTATTGGTGATGCTGGTATCACTTTCTCAAATGCGGTAAGTGAAAGTATGGTAAGCTTTTTTGCAGCTTCTCTAGAAACACTGCTGGTTACTGAAAGCAGAACATCCAAACGTTTGCTGTTTTCCACTCGGTTTTTTGATGCATGTGAATTAATGAGCTGGTCTTCTTCCTACTTTGGGTTCAGTACACAGCAACTCCCTTATGCTGTCCCAGTCGCAGCAGCATCCTCTCTGGGAAATATCCACACAACCACATGGTCCGAAACAACTCCTTGTCGGGCAACTGCAGCAGCAAAGCCTGGCAGACTGGTCCTGAAAGCCAAGCCTTCCCCGTCTACCTCAGCAAGAAGTTATATCAAACCTTCTATGGAGGGAAATACTTAAATCAGGTCTGTTTTCCAGTCAGAATGGTTAAAACATCACAGGCAATATACATATATTTCTTTGTTGTATTCGTACGATTAAACTGAACCTCATCTGAAGTGTATGTATTTAGCTTATGATATAAGTGAGAAGACAAAATGTATGCAGTGACGAGTAAATGCAGCCACTCTATGGGAGGTTGTTGTAGGGGTGGGGACAAAAATATATCACAGTGGTTCTAGAAATGTTCACTAGTCACTATAAACAACGAAAAGCACTGACCACATCCACAAGATGAAGAAAAAGCATATTGTAATGTAATTTATCATGATACTATATATACATGTAGATCGATCATGTTGCTTGATCTTGATGCAAGATGTAAACAGTATTTGTTTCAAAATGTACTTTTCATGTTACTCTTCTCTTTTGCTGTCTATTCAGTATGGGTCAAAGGAGGCTGGAGGTGTGGAATATGTTCCTCCAGGCTGGGAGCAATGGCATGCGCTGGTGGGTCATGTGCTCAGTTATCAGTTTGTGACACTGTACTGCTTAACCATGAACTGCATTTTCTTTTTCAACCAAGTTCTAAAAAGCATTGATAAGCTAGAACAGCTATGCATCCTCTGTTTTCAAAGCAGTGTCAGTAACATCAGTTTCAAAAGTCTAAGGGGCTTTATCATGTAATCTAAGCAGGGTCATTTTTTCTGAAAACTGATTAAATCTAGTTTTGCTGGATATTACACAATTTCAAGGAAAGATTCGGAAACCGATTGTTCAGTTTCCTGAATACTACGCCTCTATTTAAGGCCCCAGTTTGTTTCTGCAGGTGGGGAACTCCCAGTACTACAACTACACTCTCTCTGCCAATGGAAAAGCAGAGGTTCATGGAGACAGCTATGAAAAGGACTACCTCACAGACCTGATAGTAAGTTCTTTATAATGAAATAATTAAAGCAAAGACAATACAAGGATATAAGCCTGAATGAAAGTTTTTGGTGCGTGTAAAATCAACAGCAAAAACCATCAACCAATCCTGTTTTGGTGTATAGTGGGTGGGACCAGTTTCATGAGGTACTGTGAACATGAACTGTAGTCTCACTAGTTAAATAGCAGAGCCAGGGCTCTTTACTGAAGGAATCGCTCTGTCTGTTACAAGCTATTAAATGTTCAATGCCATGCTCTTGCAGAACAAATCATTGCCTGAGGTGTGATGGTTTTCCTATTTTTTTGCCACTGCAAACTGATAACAGCAAGGGTGTGCATGAACTAAACCATGTCTGTAAAACCGAAATGAAGTCATGGACACAACTAACAAAGCACGCAACATTTAAAAAAGAGGGTCTTGTTCCACTTGTGAACACTGCTAGAGTTTGGCTATGTATGGAAAACACTGTTGAAAAAGAAAAATGTCGTCTTCAAAACTTGGAATTAAAATAGTTGTTTTTTATCAGAACTTCTTGCTTTAAAAGCTCCTTAATTAGAAAAACTTTAAGCTTTGCAAAAGTATTTACGAGCTGTGCTAGTGGGACAAACTGATGGTAGAGTTTGCACACACTAGGGAAGTGTAAGCACACTCATGGTGCTGTCATGCAATACAAAGCCTTTTGACACTGAGGGTGAATAAAAACACATTTTGTTGTATTTTGATTGTACCCTATAGTTTATGTACGAATACTCAGCTTGTTAAAAAACCTAATCAAACTCAGCATTAGTGTTAGATTAAGGACCTGGGTTAGATTAAAGACCTGGCTTTGATTAGACACAAACAACTTTTAAGACTGCCAGAAAAAAAAACATCCTGTGACTGTGTGTTCTTGACATACTTCTAACTTTAGTAACATTTGTATAAAACCTTCTCTGAGATGTTTAAAGGGCTTTTATTGTGCATTTTCTTTCCTATTATCTCTATTTACCTGAGTGTGGTTTTATGCACCAAAATCATAATTTAACTGCTGAGTGGGTGGATACATGTTAATATGTTTTGTTTTTTTTTTGTAACATCACAAAGACAATTAATTCAGAACAAAATGTTTTTGCATTTAAAGTGTCGCCTGTGAACCAAATTTGTGTCAGCATTGACGTCTTACCCACAATTCCTTGAAATAAGGCACAGCGTACAGGTCAGATAAGAGATGAGATAAGAGCTTTATTGTCACTGTTTGAATACAACACGTTGTCGTTTGGAGCAAACCTTTAGATGCCTTAAGACTGAGAATATAAAAAATATATAAGAATCTAGAAGGTACAGATAAAGCAAGATAAAACACTGATTACTATATACAGTTCCAAATGCATAGGATATGGGGGGTAAAGTGCTGGTGCTTAGTGCAAATGGATTCAAGCAGCATATCAACAGTGAAAATATGAACAGAGGGTGTTTACAGATATAATTATGTAAACAGTGTTAAGATGTAGTATTCCACATGAATAGAGGTAGACTAAATGGTGGTCACAATGGTGGGGTACACATGAAAGGAAGCAGAATAAAAAGTACAGTATTGCTCTTGAGGGATGTAGAGTGAAGGATACAGCATTCAATGATGGTTCAGCTATAAATGGGACAGTGATTGCTGTGTGTTCAGTAGGCTGATTGCTTTTGAGTAAAAGTTGTTCTTCAGCCTGGTTGTGCAGGCATGCAGGGCTCGGTAGCAGAACTTCTTTCTTTCTTCTTGCTTTCTGGAAAGCTTTAGGCATTGCAAAAGTATTTACGAGCTGTGCTAGTGTGACAAACTGAAGGTGGAGTTTACACACACTAGGGAAGTGTAAGCACACTCTCGTGGTGCTGTCATGCAATACAAAGCCTTTTGACACTGAGGGTGAATGAAAACGCATATCGTTGAATTTTGATTGTCCCTTATAGTTTATGTATGAACACTCAGCTTGTTAACAAACCTAATCAAACTCAGCTAATGCTAGATTAAGTGAAGTGAACACACTCAAGCACCACAACGAAATGTGACCTCTGCATTTAACCCATCACACGTGCACAAGTGGAGCAGTGGGCAGCTACCAACAGTGCCCGGGGAGCAGTGTAGTGGGACGGTACCTTGCTTAAGGGTACCTCAGTAGTGCCCGCAGGGGGATCGAACCTGCGACCTTGGCATTATTAGCACCACGCTCTAACTAGCTGAGCTAACCGGCCCAGACATTAAGGACCTGGGTTAGATTAGACACAAACAACTTTGAAGACTGCCAGTACAAAAAAAATCATGTGACTGTGTGTTCTTGACATACTTCTAACTTTATTAATATTTATCTAAAACCTTCTGGCTGACCACCACTGATTCTTTGACCAGTTTTGATGATACACTGGAGGACCTTCCTGTTCTCAGAGGTGCAGCTACCATGCTTTGATGCAGTATGTGATCACTGATTAATGGTCCAACTGTAGCAGCTGACCAGCAGTTATTGTGGGAGTTCAGATTCCTCAGAAAGTGGAGCCTCTGAAGACCTTTCTCAACCAGTGGTGTTGAGTTGGTTGTTCAGGACAGAAACTGTTTCACTGAATCAATTCCTTTGTTTTCTTTGATTTGAGTGCGAGGTGGTTGTTGTTCTGGCTTCAGCTTTCCAGGTTCTCAACCTCTTCTCTGTAGGCTGCCTGGTTGTTGGAGATCAGGCCTACCACAATGGTGTTATCTGCACTGTGGTGTTGCCTGTGTTCGTTTAAAACTGCTTGTTCAGCGTGGCAGAGAAGACACTGAGGTGTAAGCTAATATCCATTTGGTATAGTAATAGGGCGCCTTTTGGGACATGCCTATGAGGAACAGTTTACTGAAGAAAGAAGTCAAGTTTATTTCTATAGCGCATTTTACAACTGACGTCACAGAGCAGCTTTCCAGTATCTGGGTCCGAGCCCCCAGTGGACCGGATAGCAATAACAAACAAGAGAAAAGGGAAAAAAGAGAAAAGAATAAATATTATAAGAATAAATAAAATAAAGAATAAATAAAGAAAACACTTTTTTTCACACAATTTCAAGACGCAGCATTCACTTCCCAGCCCTTACAGTTTACATTTGGAAAGACTGCAAAAACCTTCGTCACAAACAGCAACACATTTCTTTATGCACTGATCAGTCATAACATTTACAACACCTGCCTAATATTGAGCCGGTCCCCATCATTCTGCTGAAACAGCTCTGACTGCGGTGCACTTTGTTCTGACACCTGTCAGTCATAATCAGCATTTACTTTTTAAACCGTTTTGGCTCTTGCCACACGCATCAGTGCCTTGAGTACTCATGACCCTGTCGCTAATTCACCAGTTGTTGTTCTTTGGATCACTTTTGGTAGGTACTAATTACTGCACACCTGCAACACTCCACAAGAGTGTTTTGGAGATGCCCTGACTTAGTCGTCTAGCCATCACAATAAGGCTCACGTCAAAGTAGCTCAAATCCTTATGCTTGCCCATTTTTCCTGCTTCTAGCACATCAACTACAAGAATCAACTGTTCACTTGCTGCCTACCCTATACAAGAAAAATGTAGGATATGAGCTTTTTAAATTGTATTTCTAGCTTACTGCATTTATTGGATATAATATGGATAAGATGATTACCGATTAATAGCAGTGAATCCAATGCTAAGGTTAGGATTTGGTTTTAGGCTGTGATTAAGCTTGGGGTTGGGGTTAGCATGTGCGTTACGGTTGTAAGATTAGGAAAACACTAAACTGAATTGAGTTGAATGCAAGATAAATACAATGTGGGCATGTACATTGGGCCTAAAAAAATCTAATGTCAGAATAACTGATTCTGACATTTATTATGGTTAAATGTCTTTTTTAATTGTTATGGTCAATGTGTTTGGAATGCTGATATGCAGGTGGTATTTACGTCCTTAAACAGGGGGGGAAAAAATCACACAGAACTTGTTTTGCACTGTTTCAGGAACCAGTCAAACTCCGCTTGTCAGCTGTTCTATTTGCATGCTACTCCGTGACATGGTTATGATGTTACATGTGATTTGTCACTTGCAGAACTGCTGAGCTTTGTTTCTGTGAGTAATCCTGAATGGTCATGTGTTTAACGGCATGACTTAACTTGTCATAGCTTCTGAGGAACCTTTTTGATTATGATCTCTTATTAAGTAACATTACTGAGGCTTTTTATTATAAGGTCTTACTGGGTCAGTTTAATTCATATAAATGTTGATTTATAGCAATTTAAAAAATTCTCCATCATGTATTATAGCTATTGCTCCTAACATGTAAAAATCTGAAGTTATACATTAGCATTTGTATAGTAGTAGAGGACAGGAAGTTCTCACTTTAAACCCTTTCACTGACCAGCTTCCTGTAATCTGAGCTTTTGGTTGTATGAATTTAAATGGGAGTTTTTGCATATTACATATTCAGTGTTGTAACATGCATTTGACGTTCTCTTGTGCTACAGCTGAACCGGTCGCTGTCTTTTCTGGATACGCGAAGTCCTCTGCTTCCCTTCTTCATGATGCTGTGCCCACCTTCCCCTCACTCACCCTGGACTGCAGCCCCTCAGTATCAGAATAGCTTTTCTGATGTAAAGGCTCCACGTGATGGCAGCTTTAACAAACCTGGCAAGGTAGTTACCTTGTCTAAAGAAGAATTCCACTCATTTTTGCATCATTAATGAGTGAAGAGTGCAGAGAGATTTCCTTGTGTTGGTGTTGATGATAAACCAGGGGGTGTCTACAGTGTAAATTTCCCATTGTTTGCTATCCAAAATGCCCAGTGAACCTATGCAATATATCTTCTTTTATTTTAAGTAATGCTGATGGTGGTTAATTTTATGGGTAAATCTTAGCTTTACCTCTTTGGCGTGAATGGGTTTTGACCTAAACCTTTTCTAAAAGCTATCCTAAAACAATGTGTCAAGAATCAGGACAGTTGTATGCAATAGTTTTCTGTGAGGGAGCTTTTAGAGGCATTAAATGCTGTGAGCACCTGGTTTCTGTCACCAGCACTGTGAACAATTCTGACTAAGTAAGTCTAGTGAGTTTCTCTAAATTCTGAATTGTTTGTTTACCTCTTAATTTCACTGTGCATACATTTTGCCCTTTACTGACAAAGAGCATGCTGGTGTCCTATAGCCAGGGGACTTTGTATACATTATCAGTACTGAGTTTTGTCCTTTATTTCTAGGATAAACACTGGTTGCTGCGTCAGCCTCCAAATCCTATGGCAAACAGCTCCATCGACTATCTCGACAACGCTTTCCGTAAAAGGTATAGAACATTTGTGGCCATGGAGTATCAAATCAAATCCATAAAGTTTATTTTTATAGCTCTTTTTACAACTGACGTTGTCACAAAGCAGCTTTACAGAAACTGTGTCTGAGCCCCCATAGAGAAAGCCAAAGGCGACAGAGGCAAGGAAAAACTCCCTAGCTTTAGGAAGAAACCTTGGGAGGAACCAAGGCTGTTCCTTGTGTTCATGTGCCGCAATGACTTTAGATCAGTTCTTTGTATCAGGGTGGGTCAAGCTGGTCCAGATAGCAGAATTGGGCAGGATCACTGATATCTCAGCGGGGCAGCTCAACAGAGCAGGGGAGGGGGGGAGAGAGAGAGAGAGAGAGAGAGAGAGATGCTGAAATGTTACGAGTGATTAAAAATTATGTGCAATTATGTATGAGTAGCAGGTTTTAATAGTTTGCTCTGCATTAATTTTTAATTTTACTGCATGACCGCACATTTTCATCTAATAATAAAATTAGCCCTAAACCACATAAAGTCTGTGTCACTATAATAAGGAGCTGGATGCATTTTGTTCAGGTAAAGATTAGTTTTCTGTTCTGGAATTATGTATTTACTGTGATCTGCTTTGCTTGAAGGTGGCAAACTCTTCTGTCTGTAGATGACATGGTGGAGAAGCTTGTGAAGAAACTGGAGGACATTAAGGAGCTGAACAACACCTACATTTTTTTCACATCTGACAATGGCTACCACACAGGTACACTCATTTCTCCCTTTTCCCCCATAACTTTATTCTAATATTAATACCTCAAATACTACTATGTCTTTTAATTTCACTGTCCTAGGTCAGTTCTCCCTCCCCACTGACAAAAGGCAGCTGTATGAATTTGACATTCGAATACCGCTTTTGGTGCGTGGCCCTGGCATCAAGCCCAAACAAACTCTGCAGGTTCGCTTTGAGTCTCTACTTCAAAGAAACATGCTCATCTTTGTTTACAAAGAGTTTCATCACGTTTGTGTTCATGTATCCTAGGACCCAGTGATGAATATCGACCTGCCTATGACCATCCTGGACATTGCTGGCATCAATATCTCAACCTTGAACATGGATGGGCAGTCTTTTCTACCACAGCTTGTGAGTGGACGTTCCACAGTCTGACACATTTGCCTTGATTTTAATAGTTATTCTTTTCTTCTGTCCTTATTTGCGAATCACAAATCTTGTTATTTTTACATATGTATTGCATAAACATAAAAAAATGCTGGAAATTTTCCAATGTGATTCCCAGCAGGTGTAAGTCTTTTAAACTCTTGTTCTTGATTCTCATTAATGCATATTAATGATATGTAGTTTAAAGTTTAATAGTAGTTTATTGCAGTATGGTCTCATCTGTTATAATATAACGACTTCGACATTACACTAAGGAACATTCCTGACTGCTAGTTGAGCCACTGAGCTGAGGGTTACTAAACTACAACAGCATTATTTTGCCTGAAGTGTCCCTTAAAGAGGGTAATTTATCATGGTTAGGTGTTGTATTGTAAGACTGAAACCAGCTGTGGTCAGTAGCTATAATGGTACAATGTTAGTAATGCATGGGAACGTCTGGGGCTTTCTCACAGAGGACACAGTGTTTTCTTTAATATTGAAAGTTTACTTTTATGCAAGCCTTTACACATTCACTCACTCTTAGATAGTTCTCCATGATGGGAAACATATATATGGTTCTGTATATAAACAAAAGGGTTCCACTGTTGTTACAAGTCAGATAATCTTTATTGGCACTGTAGAACCCTTTTTGTTGAGTCGTACCTATGCTATGGAACAAACACACTTTAGTTTGAGTGGATGTGTTCTTCACATGTTTACTCTGTGGTTTGTGTCTGTGGTGCACCATCTGAGGTTCTGCAACTCTAACTAAACCACATTTCTTCCTGATTCGTTGAATGAGGCTGTTGGCTGGTTTCTTTACAACTAAGTTGGTTGGGTTTTTTTTCCACAATAGCTTTCTTCACAATGACTCATGTTCAGACATCTTTAAATGTTTCAACCTCTTGGTGACTTTCTTCACTTGGATTCTGATAGCCAAAGCAAAGCCTACTATGTTGGCAAGCTTGCCATTATGCATTCAAGGTCATACCCTTAAACTTATACAAATATGATATGAAATGGGCTCAGAACAAACTCTCTTTGGTGCCTGAAACTGTTTAAAAGATGGCAAATCTTAATTTTATGATTAAGAGTCAATCTGATGCTTAATCTTAATCTGGAGACCAAAGCAGCAAGTTTTAAAAACTAGTTTTGCCCCCTTTAGCAGAAATAACTTGTTGGCATTTTGCACAATCACATACCAGTCTCTGGCATTGACATGCTGAAATTATTGACCACTCAATTTTGCAAAATTGGTTCAGTTGCAAGATATTTGAGTTTCCTTGCATGCAATATCAAACACCCTGTAACATTTCTATGAGTTTCAGATCTGGGCTTTGACAAAGCTGTTCCATAATACTTCATATCATCAATTTGAACATACTTCATTTAGGATTATTATCCTTTTAAACTTTCAAACTGTCCTTTTCAACTTTTGGACAGATGGCCTCACATTATCTTCAGTAACTTTAATATGATGCTAAATTTATAGTTAATCCAGACCCTGAGGCAGCAAAGCAACCCCAAACCGTCCCAACCAACTTTTTGTCACTATGTTTCACAGTTTCTTTTTAAAGAAAAGTCTTTGGTCTATGCGATACGTGTACTGTGGCCAAACAATGCGATCTTTGATTCATGCGTCCAGAGCACATATTCCAAAAGACTTGGTTGTTGCCTCTTTGTTCTTTGGAAAGCTGTAATCTTACTCTGATTTTTTGAAGATCAAAGCCTTGTCTTTCTGAGTGTAGACATATGTACTTTCATACTAGGAGTTGCTCTTGGGCTGAATTTGCTGGGGTGACCTTTCCTGGACAAACTGGCAGTCATTTGAAACTGTGCCATTTGCAGGTGTCCCTCACCAGACCTCACTCATAAACATCCAGAAGCCTTTTTTCATTAAGTCCTGAAGGACATCACACACTTCAATAGCAAGTAGAATAGCTGATCCTAGATGTCAGGTTTAAATAAGACAGGGTCCACCTGCAGGAGGTTCTAATCCGTGACACTTAATCTGGAACACCTTAATTTAATTGAATGGAATTGAGGGTGTGTGAAATACTTTTTCATGTGACTTTTTTTTGTTGTTTATTTAATTTGTGAAAATTACAGCAAAATGTAAATTTTATGTTTCCTTTGGTGTATAATGGGCCGGTTAGCTCAGCTGGTTAGAGCGTGGTCCTAATAATACCAAGGTCGCAGGTTCGATCCCCATATGGGCCATCTTCGTGTAGTGGTGGTAAGAGCCCCCAAAAGAGCAGGCCTAAGGCGACACAGGCAAAAAAAACCTCCCTAAACTAAGCAATGCAGTTTGCATAATGTTAATTTCTGTGCATTCTATTTGTTAGCTAGGTTTACCTCATGACTCTAGTGCAAAATTCTAGCCACAAACATGACTTGGCTTATTGACAGCATTTGGAGTAAATGGAGAACCATTGCTTTAATTCAGGGGTGCCCAAATCCAGTCCTGCCGGGCAGGTCACCAGCACAGTTTGATGATTCCCCTGCTCAAAAACACCTAGTTTTACTTTATGCTTAAATTAAATTCTAGGTTTATGTTTTTAGGAGGGGAACTACCAAACTGTGCCAGACACCCACCCTCCAGGACCAAATTTGGGCACCTCTTTTTTTTAAACAAATGTCAGTGGGTGCTCACTCCTGGTCCTCGAGATCAACCTTAGTCCTTAATATCTAATTCTGCTCATTGGTCTCATTGTAATTGTGTCATTATTCTCCTTGTAGGTTCCGTCTATACGCAATGGCACCACTCGTCCTTACTTCTTGGTGGAGTACAATGGTGAGGGTCACCTCCCTACAGATCCTTACTGCCCCAAACTTGGTCCAGGACTGGCTGTAAGTGATTAGTATTTTTGTTTTACACTTTAAAAGTACATAAACTGGTACCATTTCCTCAGTCCTTACTTTCTCTTACATTTGGTTCTGTAGAATTGCTTCCCAGACTGTGTTTGTGAGGACTCCTTCAACAATACATACGCCTGTGTTAGGACTCTAAAGAACGACAATTTGCAGTACTGTGAATTTGCTGATGACGAGGTAGGTGCTTGTATGCTGGATCACATTCCTCTATATTTGTCTGATGGATCAAAATCTTCCCCATTTGAACGCTATTACTCGTTTTATCCACCCCACACTAGCTAGTGGTTAAATGTTTTATTTAGTAGGGTCAGCTTCTGACATTTGAAGCAAGGTATGGTTGAACCCCCTTGTTTTTAAGTGAATTAGTGACGTTATGTTATCCTCCATATTTATTATGGTCATAGAATGCAGAATTCTTGGACCCAATTTGTGTGGCCTGATTAAAAAAAAAAAGGTGGTGGTGGAATATTGTAAAAATTTTAAGTGGTGCCCTAGTGGTTAGAACATTGCCCTAGTGAACTGAAGGTCACAGGTTCCAGGCACCACTGAGGTACCCTTTAGCAAGGTATTAGCCTGCTACACTGCTCCCCAGGGCGCTGCCCGCTGCCTCATATGTGCACATGTAATGGGCTAAATGGAGAGGTCACATTTCATTGTGGTGCTTGTGTTCACAATGACACATAGTCACTTTCACGTTCACGCCGAGGTGTTTTAGAACTCGAGCACTGCTGTGTGTGATCCACTCCTGTGACCTCAGTGTTAGTCATTGCTATGCTACAATGGTAGTTTGTCTTCTTTTTGAACCCCTGACAGGCGTTTGTAGAAGTCTACAATCTGACAGTGGACCCTCACCAGCTGGAGAACATTGTGAAGAAGGTAGACCCTGTTCTCCTGCAGACCATGAACCAACGACTCATCAAGCTGCAATCTTGCGAGGGGAAGAGTTGTCGAGACCTCAAGTAACGTCTATGAACCATGGTGCGGTACTGAAACACCCAGACTTCTGCACCAGCCAAAGTGTGACAGTGTCCTATTTTAAACTGACTTCATCATGCATTCTTTCACACCTTTATCAGGAGATTATTTCAGCGGCCAAATTTTATGATTCGCAGTATGGAAACCGGCCTTGATGTGTTTACACAGCCTTTGCTGCTATACATAACTCGATTTACTTTTGTCTGTAGGATTGCCCATTGTTACTGGCATTGCAGTCAGTTGCTACATCATTGTTTTTAAAACCGGTATAATATAAACTTAAAATCATTCATTCCAGTTTTCTGCAAAGCCAAAGGGATATTTTCTCCTTCACTGCAGCTGTAAATTGCTATACAGCTAAATTTCAAGTGCAAAAATGACCTTTACTTTATAGCGATTGTACAGATGCATGATTAGGGATTGTTCCAAGTGACTGTCCAATGCATACATTGCGTTTTTACCAAGATTTGTCTTCATTTAATCATGTGAAATATTTATGCAAAGGAAATATCAATTTCTATACCCGTCATTTTATTCTTATAGAAATATAGTGTCCAATTCCCAATTCAATGCACTGCATATATAGGGTTAACTACAGCTGCATTCCTTAAGCAACACTGCCCTGCAACATGGGGTGGGCAAAATGGCAAAAATATATCATGAAACATTGCAAGAAATTTTCATGACACAAAATGTCAAAAGAAATCACTCCCTGAAATGTGAATGCACCTGTAGTGCAAGTGAGATGTGAAAAATCATGCAAATATTCACTGCTGTTTCACAGCCTCTGGCAAACTTGATCTTGAGGTTTTGAGTCCAGACATGGAGGGCTTTGTTATTTTCAACTTGACTTTGCATCTGCAAAGTTCCAATTTCTTTTTATAAGCACTTTTATACCCAATAGAAGATTAAAACTACATTGCACCTATTCAGAGGAACTGTGAAATGTTTAAAAGCCTTTAAAGTTTTAATATATATATATACAGGTTTTATGTGTCACTATAATGGTACTCAATGTCATTTTTGAAACATTGTCACTTCTAGCATACATCTAGTGTCCTTTTCTCCTTTGTATACACATCAGTCACTCCCCTATTTCAGCTGATAATCCAGTACAGGCATTTGAGGAGACACTCCAGTGCCAGCAACCTTTACTGTGTTTGTTTGTGAAAGAAATTGCTTTTATTCAGGTCTGTTTTGAAGGGAATGGTGGGAATTTAAAGGGAATGGGTCCCATTCAGCCAGAGTTTTATTTTAGGATATAATTATGTGCCTTATCTTTTTGCACTGAAACAGTGAATGTGCCTTGGCATGAGAGGAACCTTTTAATTTCAGGTATTTAATAAATGTGAACTGATGTTTTCAGGCTGTGTGGTCACCTTGTGCCACTTGGACCTATTTTTAATGCAGACATTAAAATCATAAGAAAATCTTAAGTGGGGCTTAGTTTTTCTTCTGCTTTCACTAGAATAGTGAATACACTGAACCTACATCAGCTGATTTTACACTGAAATATCATACCTCATCAGAAAATGATTGCTTAAATTGCCTGATTGCTGAAAGTGCTGTAGATGTGATGTAAGTTGCTATAGCGTACTCTTTCAAAATCTTTCTAACTTAAACATATCCTCATATGCATACGTTTGTGCACCCTTGGTGAAATGCCATGTTTGTGAAGTACACATCGTCTACAGAGAACAAAATTTTGTACATTTAAATTGTTTTAATTGTGTATTTGCTGAATAATAATATTGGATGAATAAATATCAAAATTAGGCATGTTTATAAAAAATTTTTTTTGCAATATGTTAAAATAGATAAAAATTAACATTCTGAACTAAAATGTGCAGAGAAATGTTATGTTTGCATTCTCTGCAGAGGATGGATATTTACTGTCGATAGGGGCGTTTTATGCATTCGACTGTATATTTATTATATGTTTAATTGCAACAAATTTTAACAAATCTTGTGAAAATCAGGCTTATAATGTTCACTGTAACCAAGGACTGCTTTGTTTTAAACACTACGCCTTTGTTACTTTTACAAAACACAAAAATAGAAAATGTCACATTTATATCCAATGGTGTTCTGTATTTATCTTATTTTTTGTATTTATGTGAGGTCCCCAATTGTATTGCCTGATTAACTTGCATTGCAAATCACAGACATTTACAGACAGAAATGACAGCAAAAACTGGTTAACTTCTTAAGATATTGCTTGTGATCATTAATTTTCTATATTACTGGAATAATTACTAATATACAGGGCACTGACAAGTTAAGAAAATGCAAACATATACTCAGATGCATACAAAATGTACATATTATAGGCATCTGATAATGTTATAATTTACATCTCGTATTATCATCTTAGAGATACTTGTAGACAGTTTTGTCCTCCAGTGTCTGGATCTCCATCTTTACAGGACACTTGTAGAAGTGTGAGAGCAATTCTTCAGTGTAGCCAACCAGGAAATAATATTTATGAGGAGGGAGCCTCCGTAGCATCAAAGCACAAATGACCAGGAGGTTGCCTCTGCGCTTAATAACCAGTTCGTTAGCTAGACATCCATGAAACGTGCCAAATAAGAAACGTCGGATGAAAACATCTTCTACAGTCCTTTCTGCAGCACCTTCCTCTCCCTGGAGATTACCTAGGGGATGACATCATAACACATAAAAATATGTTGCATTGTGCTGTTGATATTAACGCCGTCACTAATTGTTTTAGCAATCAAACTTTTATTTTGACAGTTGAGTCATCATATACAAATTTTTTCAGCAAACATTTAATTTTACTTCATACACAGGAAATCTGTACCTACAAAGCATTCCTGAGATCCTGCTGGTGTGGGTTTCCTCTCTTTCAGTAATTTTGATCCTGACCATTTATTTTTATATATATATATATATATATATATATATATTAGGGGTGGAGCGTTTCCTCATGAAACCGCAGTGCCCGGATGAGTGAGTGAGTGAGTCGGGGGGAGGGTGGAGGTGGGGGAGAGGCTGCTCCACACAGCAACAGACAAGGCTCGGCTGACCACTTAACTGCATCACTATTTTTGTATCTTAACTGGGTTCCGGAGGCAGTTTATAAGTTTAGTATAGGGATTTGGGCAACCAAATAAAAAGAAGAGTGTGGCTGCTGCTGAGCCATCTCTTGGTCCTCCACCAGCCAAAAAAACTTTTTACAAAACTTTTTATATATATATATATATAGTCATTTTGTAGTTCACTGTTAAAGCAGTGAGTGTAGCTCAAGTTTGTAAGCCACCCTCTCACATTTTCTGACTTGAGCCACTCGTCTGGGCGTTTTTGAGTGTGGAACACATTCTACTCAGGAATGATACTGACGTGCCTGGTGCAATCATGCACATTAACGCACCACCGCCCAGGTCCAAAACTATGCCCCAATTGCTATGTTGTACATTACCCTAGGAGTGATTTTGTAGCAGTGTTGGAAGGCATTCAGTGCCCTCTTACATTCCCACAATGCACTGCATATTTTGGATTAACTACAGCTGCATTTCTTAAGCTAGACCGAAATGGCAAAAATATAGCATGAACTATTGCAAGAATTTTTCATGACACGATAAGTCAATCAAAATACTTCTGGGAATTTTTTCCAGATGCTGTGCTGCGCTATTATTTCATTATTAGCCATGAAAAATACAGTTGTCAGTGTTCTTTAAGCACTGATCGAATCCTGAGATGATCAGAAAAGCACATAGTGAAATAATTGATCACAATAACAACAAAGATTATAATGCCCAGCCCTTCTGTGTCACCAAAGACTTCCTAACAGATTAATACTAAACTCAGAGATGATCAAAGTCAGTCTGTTTGTATGAAGGGCTTGTTATGCTTGGTAGTCCACTGGTTTGCCAGTACCAACAGGAAAAGTGTAGTAGTTCATTATTTTAAAATCTAGGGTTAGAGTGAGAATTACGGTCATTGTTTGTATATTCAAAAAAGAAAGGAATTAGTTTGAATATTTTAGGCCCACTCTCTACCACACTTTGTGAGAGTAAGCCTACAATAAATATACATAGTGGAACTATAAGATAGCTGGGGCTCATACAATGCCCCCATAGTGGATATTATATATTTTGTATAAGCAGTGAAAATCAAACTGAAAAAAAGTCACTTGCTTGTATGTTGGGAGAGCCATCCCTTTCTGTGAGCGATCTGGTGTGGGGGCAGAGCCTGCTCATAGGTTAACGGTCGGTCTCCTTTGCCCACACGGATACGGGCTGCGCGATTCTGCAAAGGCATTGATTTTCTAAGTTAACACATCTTCTGCAGGGAACAAAGTTACAGTAACTATGGCATTTTTCTACTAATTTTATCTTCACAATTACTTTAACATCTAAGAAAGAATTAGATATGAAAAAAATACAATGTGTGCCATAACTTTTGCACAGGCCACATTTTCACATATCTTGCTATATATAGCTAAATATAATGTCAGCAAAAAAAGTATAATGTTAAATGCTTCAGCTTAACACAAGAATTGCACTTTAGCCCCTAGACAAGTTTGGGGTCCCTTAAACCACAGCAGCACTACAGGAATTTCAGCCTTATATAATTTAAGCTTACTATAGAATAATGCAGTATTATAGAGAAGTGTAACACAGTACTACAAGAATAGTACACAGAAATTAAAAATATTATAGAAGTAATACACAGAGCTACAGAAAAATAGTCACTTATTACTTCCGCTCTTTGAAAGTGTTGTGTTATTTATTATGATCATACACCAATCAATCAAAACACCACAGACAGGTAAAGTGACTTCATCCACTAACATTCACTAATCTAGTTATTTACACTTGTCAGGGGGTGAGACATATTAGGCAGTACGTGAACAATCAGTTCCTTACGTTGATGTGCTGGAAGCAAGAAGAATGTGTAAGTAAGTCTGAGCCATTTTGATTAGGACCTTATTGAAGTGAAAGTGACATTTTGTCATTGTGAACCACTCAAGCACCACAACAAAATTTGACCTCTGCATTTAACCATGTTTAACCCATCATACATCCACACGTAGAGCAGTGGGCAGTCCACTGCACTGAAAAATACCAGCCCTCCATAACCTACCTTACAGCACACTGCAGTGGAATGGATGCTCCTCACTCCAAGTTTGAGTCCCACTGCAGAGTTCAGCTGGCTACACGCAGCCTAAAAACAGAGGGGTAAAATACTACTTTGAGGAAAGACAAATATTTAACACTTACAATTGCATGAGCTAGCAATAACATCATTGTTCATTTAAAATATCTAGAATATAGAAGATATCTACTTGTATCTAAAACAACGATATATGTATGTACACATTACATATATATTTTAAGCAGACTGCAGTGACAGTACTGTCACGTTGTGAATTAAAAAATAATAATCAAGTCATTAAATAACTCGACGCGCTCTAAAAATGTTACAGAACCAACAAAACTCAGTGATAAACCACGAACACTCTTCCCATGTCAACACTCTACTCTCGCCTCGTCCACGTTTTTCTGCCGGTCACTTCACTGCTGACCAGTTTCAGAAAGATTTCACGCAAAAAAACGGGCAGCTGTAATTCAACGCCTTGCAAACAAGTTGTGAGTTTTCAACAAATCATGAACTACAACCACACTTACTGATAATAATTTTCTGTTCAAGGACGTCGCCATTTCAGTTAGGTTTGTACCTTTACTGTGAAGCAGATCGTTTACTTAAGATTTATTATCGCCCCCAGCGGCTCCTCCAGTGTACAACACCGCACACTGCACCACACTGTCTGCACTGCACTTGCCGCCCCCAGCGGCCACTCTACTGTGTTACACCCACACTACTACACTGCACTTGCCGCCCCCAGCGGCCACTCTATTGTGTTACACCCACACTAATAAACTGCACTTGCTGCCCTCTAGCGACTACTCTCTGTATTACACCCACACTACTACACTGCACCTGCCGCCCTCCAGTGGCTTCTCTGTCAAATTACATCCGTTCTACTGCAAAGCACTTTTCGCCTCTAGTGTCTTCTCCGCTGTATTACCTCAGCACTACTGCACTGGACTTGCCGCCCCCCAGCGGCTACTCTACTGTATTATACCCACACTACTGCCCAGTGTTTTCCCTGAATTTACATTTACATTAACAGCATTTAGAAGACGCTCTTTTACAGAGCTGACGTACTGACGTACTGCAGTGCTTTGTATTCCATATCTGTTCTTCTAGCTGTAAACCTAAACACATCAACAACTGTCATTCTACTAAGCTACTACTAACTAAGGTACACACCATAACAAACCCTGCCAAACCTGTAAACCCAAAAGACAGAAAACAATAAACAACAAATATGAGGCTAGTAAGTCTCCTAGATACTCCTAGAAGAAGTACTCGTTTTGAGTTGTCGTTTGAAGACAGCAAGGGGCTCAGTATTTCTGATGGCATGGAATAGCATAGAGAGGGTGGAGACTGATCATCTGCTGTCTTGTTGCTGTCAGTGCTTCATATGTTAAAATACACCACATAATGAGGCCTATAATAATAATAATAATAATAATAATAATAATAATATATTCTATCTTATCTAATATTGAAAGAAGAAAAATAGGAGGAAGAAGAAGTATTCTATGCAAATATACATATATACATAGTGTTTCATAATTGCAATTTTATTTTAAATCTTATTTATCATTATTAACCAAAATATTAGGAATTTTATCAAATGTCATGTTTCAAACATCTTTCATAATAACTGTTGACAAAAATCACAAACATCAATCGTTTCTCTGTTTTATGGAAGAGAGCAAGGAACATGTTTTCTCTTTTCATTTTTGTCCATATCAAATAATCATAAATCAGTCATACATAACATTTCTGCGATGGAACAGGACACATTGAAACGTATACTGTATGTAAAAGAATATGCATGTCTACTATCAATTACAATATTTATTTTATCTTTGTTTTTTTAAAGAAATTCATTTGTAAGACGTTTTAACATTTCGGACATTGTGTTAAATGTCAGCTGTGGCAAAATCTGTCGACTTATTTAAATGTATACTTTATCTACATTTCTATCATTTATGTAAACTTTTATATTCTCAGATATTTGACACCACACTGTTTTCAGTTAAAAATGAAATTTTAATTTGGAAGACTTTTATTTTGGCGGATGCTATCGGAAGTGTTTGGTAAACCCATGTCCTCCTGGTACTCTCGTATTTTCTACGAGTGTGTGTTGGTGTCTTGCTGTTCTTCTCACCCGAAACAGGCTTATATAACGCAGTTTTCGTCTCCAGCAACTATTTCTTCCCCCCCCCTGTTGCTTTCGGAGTCTTTTAAAATGTCTTCACCAATGGAAATGACGGAGTTGTACGATAATGCTCTGCTTGGCGTCTTGCAGCATGTTGGTAACATACAGAATTTTCTGCAGATCTTCTTTGGCTTTCTGTACAGAAAGACGGACTTTTATCGCCTGCTTACCAGCCCCAATGACCGCATGGGTTTTCCACCAGGAGTCGCAGAAAAAATGGTTTTGAAGGTAGTATTGTATTCGCTTAATAACTGTTCTATCTTGTTTATAACCACCTGTCATCATTTACCCAACAGCACACACAGAGCCTGAAAAGCCAAGAACCCAAAAACACAGATATGTGTAACTATAACAAAAAAGACACAGAGAGACCGAGTGCAGCTTAAAGCGAAAATATTTCGGAAGAAATTTTACCTTCTTTTTCAAAAGTCAGCACATTGATTTCTTAAGATGTAAACGGTGGTTTGCACGGTGCGTCGTAGTGGAACCTTCCGGCTCGTATGGTGCTAAATGCAACGATGGTTTGCTATATCCACACTGAAGATTAGCCAGTTTATCTTTAATATCAATGTAATTAAATATTAATTATATAGGTCTTTTAGTGATTTCTGATCTCATACCTTATATGAGATTCAGATTTGCCAGTATTCTTAAATATGTTGTGTATTTGTTGTCTGACAGTTTTTTGTAGTTATATTACTATATGGCATATGTA
>JBBPDA010000037.1:14345959-14357507 GCA_037974385.1 Arnoldichthys spilopterus | reverse complement strand
ATTTTTTTTTAAATGTCAATAATTTAATATTTAAATGAAACATTTTGAAAGTGAAAGTGACTTGTTTTGTCATTGTGAACACACTCAGTCACACAAAGTGCACCACAATGAAATGTGACCACTGCATTCAAACCATCACACATGCCCCGTGTAGCATGATGGTACCTTGCTCAAGGGTACCTCAGTGGTACCCGGGTTGAGACTTGACAAGATCAAGGTACTAACCACTAGGCCACCACTGCCCACCAATGTCTGCAGATCATTACACCCCCGTAAGCTAGTCAAGACAATATTGTATTGTCACATTGTAACGTTTTGCTATACTCAAATCCAGCTTAGACCCAGACTACCTAAAATGGGCATTAGAAGTGGGTAAAAAATGTGTTGCAATATTTTTCAGAACAATATTATACCAATACAGTGGCATCAGTTTTTAATATTTATTTAGTATTATCTAATCATTTTTAAATGTATGTAATCTGCTTTTATTTCCGGACACATCTCTACTTTGGTAACATTTCGGAATATATAGAGTAACTGTATATAACTATATATATATATATATATATATATATAGTAGGCTTCAAAGAACCAGTAACAAAGTGAAAGTGACTATTTGTCATTGTGAACACACTCAAGCACCACAACAAAATGTGACCTCTGCATTTAACCCATCACACGTGGAGCAGTGGGCAGCTACCAATAGCGCCCGGGGAGCAGTGTAGTGGGACAGTACCTTGCTCGGGTACCTCAGTAGAGCTTGGGCCGGGACTCGAACCTGCGACCTTAAGGTCCCAAAGGCAGTGTCCTAACCACTAGACCACCACTGCCCCATCACACGTGTCATGCCATCTGCTTTTAAGTCTAAGAATGATAATAATATTGTCATATTTTTGTTTTTGTGGCAGTTCCCACCCCCTAAAGGCATAGCACTGACTGCAGAATGTACAGTTACATCAGTAATGCTTAAATTGTCACTAAAGGAGCAAACCTAGGGCGCTAAACATTACCAACTAAAGGGGGAAAATTGTGTAAACTAAATTTTTTGACAAACTTTCAGTCGTAGTGTTTCTGAATTGTAGTGAGCAAAAACAAATTTATTTTTAGGTTTAGCAAATGATCCCATTTACACTGTTAATGAAAAAGGCCCTTTTTTATTCCTCCAGACTTTTAAGCTGTTTGACAAGCTGGCGGCTCATGACCGAGAAAGGGCCATGCAGCTTTCAGAGGAAGCAAAAGCAGTGCCCCATGCAGTACAGGAGCTCGAGGTTCAGTCTCATCCAGTAGACACAGCACCTGCAGAGGCCAAGCAAGAATCCACACCTGCTGCAGCTTCATCCACAGAGTCATCTGCTGCCCCTGAACCTTCAGACATTGAGACCCAGAAAGAAAACAGTGTCGAGCATGCAGAGAGTGAACAGCCCCCATCAGCATCTGCAGCAGCAGCCAGCTCGGACTCTAATACAGCTGCTCCGTAAGCACTATGTTCTTGCTTTGTTTTCAAGTGACCCTTGTATTGTTGCTGTATTGTATCTTCAAAATGCACATTTTGCTTCTTTAGTTTTGCACTAAAACTACAAGGTTATTACTTACTATTATTCAGTCAGCTGACTAATCTAACTATGCCTCTATCCATTCTTCTGCCTCTAAGTTCCATTGTGAGGTCTACTTGTACATCCTGACCTGACCTTGTATTTTTTGTCATGATTTTCTCAGTGTTACTGGGTGAATCACACATATTCGAGCCATCATTGAACTGCTTTGGGAAACCTCAAAATAGGTTCATATGTCTTTACCTGATTTATTTTGTTTATTTAGTTTGATATATTTATAAATGCAAAACAAATGAAAACATTGGCTTGGCTTATAGGTAACTAATCTATGATAGTACAGTATATAGTGGATGGAATACTGTAGATCGTATAGTCCACTGTATTGTGTACACGATCCATTGTGTATCGTAAATTGTCTAGTGTATTGTGTAGTACTGTCTTCATCTTACATGTACATATCTACACACTAAGTCCTACAAAGACACCATCTGATGGAACCAAATTCATTGTGTGCCAAAGCTGATTCTGATAATGAAAATGTGTTTAACTGGCCAACTCATAAACTGAATGACCTGAATTTCAAATACTATAGATTGATACGCCTACAGTTAAATATATTGTTTAATATAGGTTGCCAGAAAATTTGTGTATATTTACATTAGTTTGGTTGATGCTTTTATCCAAAGCAACTTCAAAGATGTGCAGCAGTGTAGTGCTCAAGAGTACCTCAGTACTGTCTGGGCCTGGACTTGAACCTGCAACCTTTAGGCCCGAAGGCCAATGTCCTTACCACTAGGCCACCACTGCCTAGATATTCACATTTACATTTACATTTACATTTATTCATTTGGCTGACACTTTTATCCAAAGCGACTTCCAGGACAGGAGAGGAGGAGGAGGAGAGGAAACAATCAAGCATTCGCACTGCATAGGGTTACACTGAAGATGGTGCTACAAGGAAGACCAACGCATTTCTCGTAATTGTAAAATAAATAACTGACCACAACTACTATAATGCATACATATGCCAAGTGCTTACAATAACTATAGAGAACAACTGCTACAAAATACATATGCCAAGTGCTTACAGTAACTAACGACAGCAATTACTAGAATGAATGCATATGCCAAGTGCTTACAGTAACTACAGATAGCAATTACTACAATAAATACATATGCTATTGGGACCTGAAGATCGAAGGTTCAAGTCCCAGCCAGGGCACTACTGAGGTACCCTTGAGCAAGGTACTGTCCAACTACACTGTTCTCCGGGCGCTGTTGATAGCTTCCCACTGCTCCACATGTGCATGTGTGATGGGATAAATGCAGAGGTCACATTTCGTTGTGGTGCTTAGGTGTGTTCACATTGACAAATAGTCACTTTCACTTTTATCTGTCAAAATTACTATATGTATTAAATTAAATTTAAAATGTGCCATTTATTTTTTTGGCTTTTTAAACATTTAAGAGAAAATAAAGTAGTAGAGGAACAGAACAAAGCATATCTTTTGACCAAGAGTGCCCAGAGTTTTGCATTTGACTGTATATTGATGTCATTTGTTGTTTGTTTACTAGAGGGCAGTCCAATTTTCAGGCCAACCCAGAGAGCTACAACGGTGCTGTCAGAGAAAACTACAGTTGGTCACAGGATTACACTGATGTTGAAGTTCGAGTGTTTGTGCCACCCAATGTTGTCAAGGGCAGACAGGTACCTAACAACCACAAGTATAAGGCCATATAGTCTGGATGCTGGTTTATATGAATTGATTTGATTGCGTATCTAGTAGACAGTCAATCTCTGGGAACTGCACACTGGCTCAGCTATACACATAACATAATTATTTATACTATATCAGCATTTATCTATATTATATAGAAAACTATATCAGCATTTAAATTGGCTTGAGCCTTTTTAGTTTCAGTGTAATCTGTTAAAATCACACCATCTTGAAAATACATTTTTAATTCAGCAACATTGGCTCGTTGTTCATCATTATCAGCTTGGACTGTTTGTTCTGTTGGCAGGTGTCTGTCAGTCTTCAGTCCAGTGGAGTGCGTGTAGCAGTGAAGGAGGGAGCATCTGAAAACGTCTTGATGGAAGGCAAATTCACACACAAAATAAACACAGAGAATTCCTTATGGAGTCTGGAGCCAGGGCATTGTGTGTTGGTAGGTGTTGTTTCCAACAGACTTCCTAAGCTATTGCTACACCCACTGTGGAACTTTCATCACCGGTCAGAGGAGCAACTGATCATAAAGATATGCAGATGAATGAAATTTAGTCCATATTTTGTGCATTGTAGCAGAGATTTGGATGTCTTTCTGACCTTTTCCCCTCAGCTGTCTCTCAGTAAAACTGGGGAAGTGTGGTGGAGTGCCGTGCTGAAAGGTGAGGAGGAAATTGACGTGAACCAGATCAACCGAGAGCGCTCAATGGCCTCCGTGGATGAAGAGGAACATGCTGTTTTGGACCGCCTCACCTTTGACTACCATCAGAAACTGCAAGGAAAGCCCCAGAGCCATGAGATGGTAAAGTTGCAAAACACATTTGTGTTCCTTTAGGTTTTTAGCTTAGCAGACACTACCAAATCCCATATTGCACAACATAAAGCTGAACATAAAGCTGACAACTGAATTCTTGTGTTTGTATGTTTCTGTGTTTTAGAAGGTTCATGAGATGCTGAAGAAAGGCTGGGATGCTGAAGGATCTCCGTTTAAAGGACAACAGTTTGATCCATCCATGTTTGACATACCACCAAGCGCTGTCCAGTTTTGAGCTTTAGCAAGTCCGGCAGATGCCGGGTGAACAGCCAAATCTTTACATCTACACCACACACCCTGAAGCAAGCACTGACAACTCAGCACAGGAAGTAACAGGGCAGTTTACAGTTCACTGCCACGTGACATTACAAAAGCACCATAAAAGTCCTCATGCCTTTCAGTTGATAAAGCTGTAGACAGGCTGATGATTTCCTTGAGGGTTTAGGTTACTGTACAGCATGGGGACCTGTTTTTATACAGTGATTTTGCAAGTGGTTGATTTGGCCTTGCTTTTATCAACTACTATTACTACTGTGGTCCTGCTTGCAAAAACAAAAATTGCATGCCCTCTGTTCTCCCCATAAGTAAAAGATTCAGTTGAAAAACTCCTGACTACATCTATTTCTCTACTAAAATCACTTTGTAGAATGATATATTAGATGGGAATGAGCATAATGGTAAAAGGCCAAATAAAGACTATAATATTTGATATTTATCCTTACATTCAGCACATCTCCATATATTTTTGAGCTATGTTTGGGTATGTTTTGTTTAGATGTTTTACTGACTAATGGATATTCAGAGAAACAAGTTCTATTTTTGTTTGCATCTTATTTTTAATTGTTATTTGTGTTTGCATTCAATAAAGTACATTACAGTGGCAATCTGTCCTCTTTCATTTCAGTAAAATCTCCCAAACCATGTATCTCTCCTACATCTGAGAAATTTTTCAGCAGTATTTAACTTTAATTTTAATTGCCACATAACAGTTTGCACATAGAATGTATAATGTACACATCAATCAACCATAACATTAATGTCACATGTCTGAGATTGTGTATGCCCTTATGTTGCCGAAAGAGCTTTGACTGTGGTCTGACATCTTTGTATCATAGTCAACATTAACTTTAGCTCATCTGTAGGTTCAGACCACACACCACTACCCACATGCAAGAGTGAGCTTTGGGTTTCCATGACCTTGTTGCCAGATTAACCAGTTGTCATTCCTTGGATTGGTTTGGGTATGTACTAACTATTGCATACCTGGAACACTTCTCAAGACCCGCTGTTTTGGAGATCCTTTGACTCGATCATCTAGCTATAACAATAAGACCCTTGTCAAATTGGCAAATTGAGATGCTTTCCTACCAGCACACCAACTTCAAGAATTGAATGTTTATTATAGACTTTATAAGTCTGTTAGAGGTTTTAATGTTATGGCTGATTGGTGTGTGTGTATATATGGTCAATGTGGGGCAAACATCTAAAAAATGTTTCAATTCTAAGGGTCTTAGCAGTGATGGGGCTTCTTAGTCTACTTTCTAAAAAAGAATATTATATTCTTTCATAGGGTCCAACATTTCTAGTGGTGCTCCTGGTCATAAATAATGGATGGATGCAACTGGTAAAGTGACAAGGGCAGTCAGAGACAGAAGTGATCAGTGCAGACTGTGAGAGTTTAGCAGCCTATTATAATAGCCATGATATTAATGCCTACTTTATTTCTCCCCTCTCATTGTTGTTTTATCGTCGTTCCTTACTACTTTTTCTATTGTTTTATTTTGACGTAACTACTTAATAACCTAAATTACTGTGGAAAATCGTGATCTAAAATAGGCTGCTGCCTCTGGCGTCAGGGGAGAAGATGCCGCGGCCGCGCGATGCCACTCCGCCCCCTAGCGGCTCGAGTCTTCCTCCTCGTGTCAGTGCTTCACAGTTGCAGCGGAAAACAACTGTATTGCAGTCTGACGGGGTGCTTAGTAGTGAGGGGTCGGGAAAGCAGTCAAGCTCGCTCGTCAGCGAACCTCATCCCTCGCTTGGGTACAAATCCATATTGTGGTCTCAGTGGTCTGTATCGAGGCGCACGGCACTGCTCTGCGGACGCGTTATCCCAGTGTTGTTGTAGCGTGGAGGGAACCCAGCTCGGATAACTGATCCACGAAGCAAGCAGAAAGGAGGGGAGACATGGCAACGACAACCTGTACACGCTTTACCGACGAATACCAGCTTTACGAAGAGCTCGGAAAGTAAGGAAACATTTTGATATAGCCCTCATATAAACCGGTGTATGTCATTAGTGTTTCTAGCTGAGCAAAGTTAACGCAAACACGAGGAGGAGGGTGGTAGCTAGCGAAACGTCGGCGGTGATTTCACTTGACAGGTGTATTTAAATGTAAGTCGGAATAAGATCAAACTTGTTTTTGGTTTCACTTTACATCATGCGTTGTCATTTTTGTATTATTTATTTCTTCTACGGCCGCCACTGTGGTAACATACCGCTACAGACATTTGGAGCTTGTCAGGAAGCGACGCGGCTGTTTGCTGTCTATAACCTAAGTGTGGAGAGGAGCATGCCTGCTGCCTGACGTTAGGAAATTATTTTACTCTCTCCCCCCCTCCTCCTCCTCACTTAGTATTGCGTTTCTTTGCCCCCTGAAATATTTAACGTCCCAGTGCCGCCACCACCACCATGACATATACTGGAAAAGCTACTTTATTTCTCCACAGACTTGCCATCGTCGGATCTGCCGATTTTTTCAAATGTGACGAGCCTCCAACGGACAAGCCGTGGGCTATGGCTTGATGCTGAGGGAAAGTCGTTCCTGATTGGCTGCGCGCCGTCCAAATTTGCATTTGTAATTTTTGAGCCTCGTGTCATCATTGGCCGAGCGCGACTAATGATTCTACGCGCCTACGATTCTGATTCGAAGTAATAGGAATGGAGTCGGTTCTAAAAATCAAAACATACACAAATTAGCTATAATATTAACACCACTGACAGGTAAAGTTGATAACATTGACAGTCATGTTATTTAATTACCATGGCACCTGTCAGGGGGTGGGATATATTAGGAATCCAGTGAACAGTCAGTTCTTGAACTTACATGCTGTAAGCAGGAATAATTGGGCGAGCGTAAGGATATAAACCACTTATTTGGCCTTATTGTGATGGCTAGACGACGCACCTAAAGTGATTCAATAAAGGACAACTGGTAAATTAGCTACCATTTCCCAAGGCTCACTGATGCTTATGGTGAGTGATGCTTGGTCTGAATCCACTGTGATTTAAAAAATGAATGCTGAGTCTGATAGAAAGGGGCACTCACAGTGCTTCACAGTCATTGCTGTTTTGGCAGCATTAGGGGGACCAACTGAATATTAGGCAGGTATTTTTAATGTTATGGTCTATCAGTGTACCTTATATTCTACTGTGGGAATAACTGGGTTATTACATTGTGAATGGGTGCTCCTCTTGTAGCTTTGACCACATCATCCATTATTGTTGCCTTTTGGTTATCTGTCCCAGACTAGTTCAGCTATAATGGACCAACTCCATGGGACTTGGAACCAGATTTTTGTAAAAAAAAAAAAAGAAAAAAAAAGTTATGCAAATAAAACTGACTTGTATGTAGTATATAGTAGGAGGAGCCAAACTTGGAGTGAAACAGCAGTATGTCAATATTGTCCACATGGATCTGGATTTTATCTGTTTTGCATCATGTGACTTCAAGCTAAATACCCAGTTACTACCAAATAGCGACCCTCTCTCCAAGTGTGGAGAGTTTCCTGAAGTGGACAGTTCTGTTTTCTGGGTGTTGAATTGTAAAGATAATCACGTTTCAGGCTGCTGCACGAGCGGAACTTCATCAGACCTCTGCTTCCATCTTCTGACAGGCAGACTGCACCAAATCAGCTCAATGTCTCCTCAGAGACGAGTGGAGCTGGCTTAGCTGCTAATGAAAGCCACTTTTCCCATTGCACATCACATGCAGCAGATTTCTGGCTGCTCAGACTCTGCTCCGATGGATGGAGCCCTCCATCCAGTAGTGACCATCTCTTTACACCCACCTGAGTGTGACATTCTTGACCCAACATGTGCTTAAGTCTTACTGTCAGGTTGAGTTTTACAGGACATATTTTTTATTATTCTATTAGAGCTGTTGGTTTAGCCGGCCGAAATTAGAAAATCTATTAATGTGGTTTCTTCAAGGTAGACACAATGTGCCTGTGGGGCATTTTGGCCTAGTACTCTGTGTTACAAGACCACCCCGTGCTGCTCGACACGCATAGAGTGTATTGTATAACAGCAGAAAGGTACACTAAAATTAGCAAGTAGAAGATGACATCAGACAGTAGTGTTGGTGTCCCTGTGGGTTTTTGTTATGCATACTGAGCTGAAAATACTGGAAGAAAAGAGGTCTGAGGCAGCAGACTCTTGAAAGACAACATTAGTTTTTTTGGTGTGGTTTTTTTAGCTGTCTTTATTCTTTTCTTTTTTTTTTTTTTGTTCATTGGCCATTACTGGGCTGCTGCTGTGTGACGTGCTGCACTAAATAAACGTGTGTGTTCAGGAATATCTTCTGCAGAGTTGTTGCCCTACATTTTAATGAAAAACCAAAGGTCCAATGTGTTTCATTAATTTCATTTCATACTTATTTCTCTCAGTTTCGCAAGTCAGAGTTTGGTATATTAGTAAATTAATTATATTAATATGTCAGTTCTTAAGGTATTATATGGATCTGGCAATGACACTTCATGTAGTCCAATGTTGTTTCTCTAAAATAATCTGTGATGGCATTTGACATGTATTTTGCATCCACCCAGACTGTAAATGTATGTGGGGTGCACAGAATGCAGATTTTCTCAAAGAAATATTTTTAATCTTTTCTTTTCCTAATTTTCTATCTTTCAGGGGAGCCTTTTCAGTGGTTCGACGTTGTGTCAAGCTGTGCACAGGCCAAGAATATGCTGCCAAAATAATCAACACCAAAAAGCTCTCAGCGAGAGGTAGGTAAATTTTGTTCAGAAATGGGGGGTAAGCTATCTGCATGGTCATGCACTTAAAGCAGGCTTGGTTCTCAGAACTTTAAACTTAGCTGTTACACTTTCCTGCCTATTTACAGTGTTTATGGCAAAAAGAAACACATACGTGGTAAAGCTAGAGCCCCGATACAGATGTTTCACTTCAGATACAATAACAATCAAACAATTCCCCGATATGCAGTTTACAACAACAATTTGATAAGCATTTTGAAACGGCACTTGGTTGACTTCGATATGACGATGCATTCACTTTTGTTTACCTCTCTTTAACTCCAACCTGCAGCCCAGACTGTAATTCTGTGTGTTTACCTATGGGGGCAGAGTAATCAGGCAGTCCAAAGTGTTTTTAAGCTGTGGGATTTGAGGTTCATTCATCATTGGATTTGAGAAATCAATTTTCCTTATTAGACCTGAACCTTGACATCTTTGCATTAAAAATCCTCCTGATACGCAACATTGTCAACACTACTTTGGGACTGCAGAATCATGGGACATGTCTGGTTCTCCAGAGTGGCATGTAAATGCAATAAAGATGTTCTCTATACGCTCATCTGGATTTTGGCAGAAACTGATGCCATGAAAATGGAAAGTGAAATGGTCATGAAAGCCTGTGAAGAGAAGCATTGTGAAGAGAAGCATTATGCATAACTGAAGTCTAGCTAAAGTGGTTTTCAGGAATAACATAATTGTGCGTATGTACTGGAGCTAATTTATATGTCTTTATCTAATGACTTTTTTTGCAGTGCTTACCTTTAAGTTTGAGCAAAGGGGATGTATCTGTAAAGCTAAAGTTTGAATTTTCAGTTCCACCTTAAATGGGGCAGAAGTTCCAATGGCGTGCAGGCACCAGACCATCACAGCTGCACAATTTAAGGTGGAATTGAAAAATCTAGAAGCGAAGCTTACTTTAGCCTTAGCTAAAGTTTATTAATAGAGAGGGTGCTTATTCAGTCATCCATGTGGAAGCAAGCGCATGTGCTGTGTGTTTAGGGTCATAAAAAAGAGCAGATGTTGGAGCATGATGTTCTAAGGCTATAGCACATTGGTTGCTTTTGGGATCTGAAGGAGTGTTCAGACCTGGATGTGGCTTTAGTAGATGAATTGGCTACTACTTTTGTTATCGCATGGCTTGCTGCACGTATTGGCTTTTATTTCTTTCTCCCCTCCAATATACTGGGCCAATATCACCCCAACAGTGATACTATGGATCGGATGAGGACATCTCTGGGCAAATCTTTGTGGGTGCCAGAGGTTGCATAGACTAGTAGAGGACTGCAGGCTGCGTAGGACTGTGTTGAAACACAGGCTTGTATGTCAGACCGGGTAGGTACTGGAGAACTTCTGTCTCCGGTAGCACGAGGTTGTTTGACCGACATGTAAAATGACAGAAATTTTATTTTTTTGCAATTTAATCATAAGCTGGTATATGAGCATATCTCATTAACTGCCTACAGCTCAAATTCAGGAATCTTACAATGGGATAGCGTGATTGTTTAGTTTAGCGAATGGGCATTATGTCCATCTGAAAGGCTCATCTGTGTGTAGAGAAACAACTTGCATGTTTGTTTCCTTCCCGACTGATAAAACTGTGCCGAAGCGTGGATAACCAGATCAAGTTCAAACTGTGGTGATTTTAGCGTGTAATGTATAAAGTTTTAAAGTCTGTGTTACACACATCTTACCTCTCACACTGTAGAACATGCCCCTAGCCCAAGCCCCTTTACACATATGTGCCATATTATTCATTTGTTTACTATTTTATGATGCCATCTATTAAAAATAAATATTTAATCAACACCTGTACAGTTCTGTGCAAAATTATGGCTTTCTTTGAAATAAAGAATCGCAAATTACTCACCACATAGTAATCAGACACATTTGAGTACCATGTGTAAATGCAAGTGGTTAAAATCATATCAGTTTACAATCCAGTAACAAGTCTTTGAAGTCAAATACACCCAATGCACCTGCCAGTCAGCATCAAAGCTGATGTTTTGATTATATCTGGCCAGTCAGCAATCATGGATATGAATGTTACATGTAAAAAGTTGTACAAATAAATATGTCTTAAGATGAGTTTTTAAATGTCAAAGTAGACATGAGACATTGCAGCAATTTTTGTAATAAGGCTTGAAAACAACAAGCTGGTAGTGGTGTGCTATGTGTGCTGGTTAAGAGGCCTTTCTGAGGGCCTTGTTGGTCACGAGGGTCTCCGTGTTTGTGTGTTTGTGAGCGAGGGGGTGCAGGATGGTCCGTAGGCTGCTGAGGCAGCTTGAGCATTTGGCAAACTCCAGACTGTGTCTGTGAACCCTACATGCCTGGAGCACACGACTCAGCTGCTGACACACAGACGCACACACATACTCACACACACACACTTGTTTTTATGTAACATCAGGACATGGGGTCAT
>JBBPDA010000037.1:14296196-14337013 GCA_037974385.1 Arnoldichthys spilopterus | reverse complement strand
CTGTCCAAGGATGTCAGAGACAAAATTGTAGACCTGCACAAGGCTGGAATGGGCTACAAAACCATTAGCAAGAAGCTTGGAGAGAAGGTGACAACTGTTGGTGCAATTGTTAGAAAATGGAAGGAGCACAAAATGATCATCAATCGACCTCAGTCTAGGGCTCCACGCAAGATCTCACCTCGTGTCAATGATTCTGAGAAAGATGAGAAATCATCCTAGAACGAAACACCATCCCCACCGTCAAGCATGGAGATGGAAACATTTTGCTTTGGGGATGTTTTTCTGCTAAGGGCACAGGACAACTTCACCGCATCAACGGAGCCATGTATGGGTGTTCTAGCATGGCAATGACCCAAAACATACAGCAAAGGCAACAAAGGAGTGGCTCAAGAAGTAGCACATTAAGGTCATGGAGTGGCCTATTCAGTCTCCAGACCTATGGAAACCTATGAAGGGAGCTGAAGCTCAGAGTTGCACAGAGACAGCCTCAAAACCTTAGTGACTTAGAGATGATCTGCAAAGAGGAGTGAACCAAAATTCCTCCTAAAACGTGCGCAAACTTGGTCATCAATTACAAGTGCTTGCAAACAAGGGTTTTGCCACTAAGAATTAAGTCTTTTTTATTTTTGAGGGTTCAACTACTTATTTCACTCAATGAAATGCAAATCAGTTTCTATCTTTTATTTAAAGTTATTTTTTCAATTTTCCTTTTGATGTGCTATCTGTCACTGTTAATCTAAAATTTATATTAAGCTGTTAAACTATTGTGGTCTCAGGAGCAACTCAGGGGTACATTTCACTGCACGTTGTACGCGTTTAACTGTGACAAACATCTTGAATCTTGAATCTGTTATGTAGCTTTTGAAGTATCAGTATTTCATAAGCCTACATAAGTGATAATAACTAATATATTGTTCAGCCTTACTGCAACTATAGGTGATTAGCAGATAACTGTATGCCGTTTGAAGGACATGTTGAATGTTACTTACCTGGGCCTTTGGTTGCTCTTTCTACTCTTTTCTACTTGATGTTTCTACTCTTACCTTAGACCAAATTTGCCACATAAAACCTTAGAAAGTCAGGTTTTAGCTAGAGCGAGCTGATCAAGGATCAGTATGAATGGTGTAGGTAGTACACAGCAGGAACTGTGTATATGACTGGGGCCGCCAGGCACAGCTTAACAGGAAGAAACATGTCACACCAGCACAGACTGATTAAAAAAAGAATGTTACAGGGCTTCTAGCGGGCACTTATTATTAATAATGAATGATCACCTTCTATTTTAGAAGATTTGTCCTGACATAACCTTCAAGTTAAACTCCTAGAGGCCTAATACTGAACATAAACTTAGGTGGTTATTCAGTCTTAGTCTGCCTTTAACATAACACAGTATATTTAGTTAAGTACTCAACTGCTAATGATGGTAGTAATGTTATCAAACCTAAAACCATGTGATATAGTCATAAACAGATTTAATATACCTTTAACAAATTGACATCTGCTGATGTTTTGATCTGTCATGTTCGACAGCATTCTGCTAAGGCACTTCTCTGATGACTCTCACAGCTCAGTGCTTTGCGTGTATCCATTTGCATCGTAACTCTGCATAGTCAAATCACGCTCACTAGATGCAATCATATTGTAGATGCAAACAATAGAGGCAGTTGAGTAAACCTCATCTTTATTCATGGTAGGGAGCGTTCAGTGATTTCCTCCCACACTCTGTCAATGGTTTTTTTGCTCAGCCCTTACACCACAGCAACCTCAGCGTTCTTTTTCACAGGCATTGCTGGAGCCTGCTGTGCACGAAGACATAAAGCTTTAGTGTCTCTGCATTGTAGCATATATGCAGCCCACCTAAGCCTAGAGTAGTACATGATAGAGGTGGGCGATGTGCCAAAAATATAACACCATGATACTTTTTAAAATACATAAAATGTCACAGTATTTTTTTTCTGTCATTTATTTGTAAAACGTTCGATCAGAATGGACTAAAAAAATGCCTGATTCAAAAAATGCAGTCAAAAACTATGTGAAGAAAGCGATTTTATTTTTTTATTCTTTTATTTACACACCACTAAATTAAATTAAAGACGCTCTGGGTGTAAAACATGCAGTTGATCAGTGTTCATGTACTTTTGTTGTTACATATTGTCGTGTAATTTATCCATATAGCGATGAATATTGTCATTTTTCCCATCTCTAATACACCAACAGTATTGACTGGAAGCCTGTCTGCAGGATAAAGCATACAAAGGCAAGAAAATGATTCATAGTTATCATGCTTCCTCTTTTTCAAATCGGAATTATGCTGAAAACTTCAAAATCTGTGCATAATTGTATTATTAAGATGGAAAAATATCATAGTAATTCAGAGTGGGTTTGTGTAAATATGAATGAAATATACATTTGTTTAGAAAGATTGTTCACAGTGCTGATAGGAACCAGACATTTACAAGGTTTAATGAATGAAAGCCAAACAAAATTGCACAATGATTTTGAACACATTACTTGATGCTTGAGAAAGTCTAAAATCTGAATTTAAAAAATAAAATGCCTATTTCTGCATTGTAGACAAAACAGCCCTGGTTTCTCTCACTTCCAATGTAATCTAACTGTAATGTAACTTAGTTGCTAATTTTCAAATCAACCTCCACCCACGGTGGAGCAGAGGTTTAGGTTTTGGTTTCTTACACATGTCCAACCATTTCATAATGATGATGAGGCAGTGGTGGCCTAGAGGTTAGGACATTGGCCTTGGGATCTGATGGTTGTGGGTTCAAGTCCTGGCTCGGGGAGTATCGAGGTACCCTTGAGCAAGCTGCCGTTCTGCTAAACTGCTCCCCAGGTGCTGTTGATAACTGCCTGCTGCTCCACATGTGTACGTGTGATGGGTTAAATGCAGAGGTCACATTTCATGTGGTGCTTGAGTGTGTTCACAATGACAAGTGTGTCACTTTTATTTTATGTTGTCAGCCAGGGTATGGGGTAGTTTGCTTTGTGGAAAGTCATAGCACTGTTATTACTACTTACTTAAACATACTACATACTACATACATAATACTATGGTATATACACCAATCCGCCTCAACATTATTACCACTAACAAGTAAAGTGAATAACTGTGACTCTGTCAGGGAAGTGGGATATATTAGGCAACACATGAACAGTCAGTTCTTGTAATTGATGTGCTGGAAGCAGGAAATATGGGCAAGCTTAAAGATCTGAGCTACTTTAACAAGGGCCTTATTATGATGACTTAGATGAGTCAGAGCATCTCCAGAAAGGCAGGTCTTGTGGGGTGTTCCAGGTATGCAGTTGTTAGTACTTACCAAATGTGATCCAAGGAAGGACAACTGGTGAACTGGCAACAGGGTCATGGGCACCCAAGACTCACTGGTGTATGTAGGGATAAACGGCTAGCCTGCCTGGTCTGATCCCACAGAAGAGCTCCTGTTGCACAAAATGTTAGTGCTGGCTATGATAGAATGGTGTCAGAAGACAGTGGACCACAGTCAGAGCTGTTTTGGATGTATGTGTGGTTTGGTCTGAACTGTGTATACTTTTCTCACCTTTGTCACAGAAGATACAGAAGCTACTCTCAAAGTTTCAAAACATAGCATTCTTTTTCCAAGTCCATCCTGAAGTTTCAGGCCACACTGCTTTTTGAAAGTGGAACAGGTGATTCACATAAATCTTTCTTAAATGCACAGTAACAAATCTTGTTTAATTATAAGATATAAAGGGAGGTTGGAAATTAGTCATGTTAAAATTAATTTAAATCTTTTTGCTAAATAAAATCCTAATGTAAACCTAATAAACCTAAATGTGTGGGCCAGAAAAAATTAAATGCAAGAAAAATGTAGGATTTAGGACAATTAATTAATACCTGAATAATTAGCATAGAGTTTACGGGGTTAATTGACCTCTGAGGTTCATCTTGCCATACCTTTTTTCCTTTTACTTGAATTTTGGCTTTAAATCAGAACCTTTTTTTTTACAGATCACCAGAAGCTTGAACGTGAAGCCCGCATTTGTCGTCTTCTTAAGCACCCCAACATTGGTGAGTGTTCTCCTTATACACCGAATTGCTAATTCCACAAATGGCAAGTCTAATGAAAACACTTAGGTGAGCTTTTCAAATCATTTACTGCAATACAGTTAACAACAGTATCACTGAGTGCTGTGTCAAATGGCACATAGTTGAGAACAAGGCAGGAGCATCTGCAGTTTCAGCAGGAGCGAGCTTGGCTCGGCTCCGACCACAAGAGAACAGAAAGTAGGCTATTCCCTGCCTAGCACACTGTGTGCTTAAGCTCCACTTTTCTATTTATGCAAATGGAAAAAAGAGCATTTACAGAGCACGCCTGTCAGCCTCGGAGGACGACCAGAGGCATAATGCATTCGTTTCTGTCCTTCTCCTCCAGTTCGACTCCATGACAGTATATCAGAGGAAGGCTTCCACTATCTCCTGTTTGACTTGTAAGTGCATGTTCCGAATGCAGCACATAATTAAAATTGCCTGTGCCATATGTCCCTTTCTCTGCTATCTGTGTTCTCCGCATGTCTGATGGCTCCCACCCGTTTGTTCTGCACTCCCCCCATACCCCCACTCCTTTGCATTACTCTCTCTCGCCTTTGCTCAAGAGCTAGTTTCCATGGTAACAGAGATGGGCTGCCCGGCTATCGAGAATCCTGCAGCAGGGGCTTCCCCCCCGAAGCCCGGGATGTCTCTTCTAGAGGATTCCCCCATCCATCCAGGCTCACAGTCTCTCTCTCAGTCATTCGCTCTCTCTCTCTCTCACAGACACACTCAGTCACGTTAACATATAAAACTGTCACCTCTATGTCTAAGCCAATTGTGCTCATCATCATTTCCAAGCACAAAAGCTGCAATAAAGTTTTTATGTGCCCACTGTGACAAATTCATCAATCATTCATATATACAAAGCTTCGATAATGTACTTTTTGCTCTTTCCCTTTCTTATAGGGTCACTGGTGGGGAGTTGTTTGAAGACATTGTAGCCAGAGAGTATTACAGTGAAGCTGATGCCAGGTAGAGTGCTCATTCCATTGTTCTCTACCATTCTCTGCCTCCCCCCCACCCAAAGTTCATTTCATGCTCTTCCTTCCTACAGTCAGATTGCTTGTGGTCTTTCAAATAATAGTATAATACACACACAAAATAGTTATGTATATATATGTATGAATGTATATATGTATGTATGTGTATCATTAGGTTGTTATGTCTGCAGGTTTTCATCCCAAACAAGTGAGAGCACATCAGCTGACCTTAACTGATCATGAACGCTCCTGCTTTGTTGACATGAAAATCTGTATCCACACTGGCCCTTTGCAGATAAAATTGCATACCTCTGTCTTAGTGATCACTTTGCAAACTGAGTGATAATTACTGTCTTTACATGTCGTTATTAAGGCATTTATTGTAGCCTGAACATTTTCTGCTCGGGAAAATTCAAGCAATTAAATCTGATTTTAAAAAATGGAAGCCCACACCAGCAGGATCTCACTAGTGTGCCTATTTCTGTATTTTTCTATTTCATCTATATATAGTACAATTACACGTTTGCTGGTACAAATTGTTTCAGTATGACCTCTCAAGGAATTGTCAAAATAATCACTAGATTTCTCAATAACTACTTTACTAATATAATAAGTAGCGATGAAAATATACAGTAAACCACAGTAATATTCCTGACGGCTAGTATTATATATGTGAATATATATGAGAGACCCCCCCCCACCAGTTATAGTTGCGCAATCATATTTTGAGCAGTAGCTCATACATTTTCAGCGACTGTCTCATAGAAGACATTTACTTTTCAGCGTGGGCAGCGGCGCTGTGTCAACGTCTCAGATATCTGCTTCCACAGGTCTCTCTTCCTCCTGTTCCTCTTGTCTTTCATTTAATTCTGTCTCATTCTCCCCTTTTCTTTTTGACACTTGTGTAATCTCACAATATCACACCTAGCCACACATGCTCACAGACGCACAGATACACACACAGACACACATACACACATACACATACTCACGCACTGCAGTACCCCTCAGGAGAGGGACTTTAATCAATTTGACTGCATGGGCGTATTGTGGGGGCGTGAGACGCACAGTGAGAAATAAAAAAAAAATTGAGGCAGAGAGAGAGAGAGAGAGAGAGAGAGAGAGAGATGCCAAGGGAGGCAATATAAGAACTGCAGGAAGGAAAAAGCAGCCAAAAGAAGAGGTCTGTTAAATTCTGTGGCTAATGTTCTTTGACAGAAGTATGTATGTAGTTAGTTAGTAGTTAGCTTGTCAGCTAGATAATAATGTGTATAAATTTTTTTAGATACTCATTATGTTCATAATATAACACACCTATCTATTAGCATTAGGTAAGATCATATTCCACAAGCTCTCTAGACTTTTGCCCTGCTTGGATTTTTACATTACAAGCACTTATCAAACTCTATATTGTATAAAACCATTTATACCCCCCAAAATGTAGCAGTAACCAATTTTAGGTCTTCACCTCTCACATGATGCTACAGTGCTAAGATGGCGAAGGCTGAAGTGCTCTTTCCAACATGCCACTCGTCATGCTTTGAGGAGCCTCAGTGTTCCTGGAGGAGAACACTAATCACCAGTTCTTTTATGTAACGGAGGCAGGACCATCTTACCCTCCCAGAGGGAGCGACGCCAGTTAAATGCTCTTGCTTTCCGGGAAAGGATAACTGTGGCATCACTAAGGATAAAACTTTCATCCTTACATCGAAAGACTTTTTAGGCTGTTTTACCCACTGCAAGTTCATAGACTTTTTACTTTTACTTCCTAGCCCTTTGCACCACTGTTGGTGGACAGAGGAACGTCGCGTCTCCACGCCCAGCCCCGGCAGGCTACACCCTAGCCCCCAGCACCTGCTTGCTTTAGCGTCCCCCAGCCCTGCCGCCCCTCCTTAGAGACGGCCGAAAGTAGGCCTCCAATTAACCACAGATAATTAGTGTGCCAACTCTGACTCAAGCCTCCACCACACACCCAGTACTGTCAGCTTGCTCCATACACGCACACACTTACACGCATATACACACACACAAACACACCTTCTCGCACATGCACATCCCATTCACTTCATTTATTACTCACAGATACTAGCCGTCGCCCCCACAACGGATCAAAATTTCCAGCCTCAGTGCTATTGTTTGGAGTCCTCTTACCAGAGCAGTTAAGAGCTTTAGAAATCAGAGTGAGAGAGAGAAGAGTGCTATTGTAGACAGAATAGCCACAGACAACACTCCGGGCACTTAAACGTGTCTGATTAGTGTCGTTTTGTGGGTCTACATACACATTTCAAAAGTTCGGAAACACTTTTTTCATGTGGATCATTTTATTAATTGTTATAGCATAATTAATAGAATACAGCATACAACATTCTCAATGCGACACCTTTTTAAATTGTATGCAATTGCAGAAAAGTAATAAGTAATTTGCATAAGTAATTTGGTAATAATAAAAAGTACCTCAAGGATTGTTACAAAGATATGATCTAGTTATTAGATTTTTTGCTTTACAAGCCATTATAGATATTCATGTTATAACTTTGTGCCGAAATGACTAGATTAGGGCAAAATAAATAAACAAACGACCACAAAAAAACATGTTATTTGACCATTCCCTGCTTTCAGTTCAAGTAAATGTGACCATTTTATTCTGTCATTGTGAATTGTTTCCATTGATCTATTCATCGTGAAATTTTGATACATTTTTAAATGATCAAAAAAAGAAAAATATTTGATTCATAATGTATGAAGCCTACGTCACACAAAGTCCTTTTTCACCCTGATTATCATCTTATGCCAATGTTTAATCAGATGAACTTTGCTGTTGAGGAGAACACAAACATGCGCCACACACACCACCACTGTTATGTTACGTATAACAGACCAGCTCGCATGCCTCAGATGTTGAACTGTGATTTGTCTCTTCTTCATGTTTCCAGCGGCATCCTGTAAAGCAGTCAGTGTGCTTGTAGAGCCTACAGTATTCCTTCAAGCTGCTTCCTCCTCTTTACCACCATCTCCCCACATTACTAACACCCCTTCCCCCTACTCCTGGCACCCTCATCTTATCTCCACCTTTTGCCTTTTTTTCTGTCCTTCCTTTTCTGTCTTGTCTTCGCAGTCACTGCATCCATCAGATCCTAGACAGTGTCAATCACATTCACCAACATGACATAGTGCACAGGGACCTGAAGGTCAGTATGGCAAGTGCACTGGCCACTGCATGCGACTTGCGATGCCTGCCTCAGTGACCTGTCTGCGTCTCTGACTGTCTGAATGTCTGTCTGTCTGTTCGTCCGTCCGTCTGACCTGTTGGGATGATCCCGGTTCCTGTTGCTGCGCTTCAAGCTGCACTTGATGCACTGGGACAGCTGACAACTTCCTCTAACTTCTAAGTCATCTTGTTTCCTTGCATAAACAGCAATCTGCCTAACCCACTTTTCCCTTTTATCTCTTACTTTCTTTGTCAAGGAATAATATGATTTACCCCCTTCATTGATTTGTTTTTTTTTTTAATATATTGGTTGGATTTCAATATAGTATTGGACTTTTTTTTGTCTATGCAAATTTGCTGTTAAAATGGAGGACATTCACACCCACAGCACTCTTTCTAAATAAAGAGGGAATGGTATTTTTCTAGAAGAGCCCTGTTACTTGTTCACAGACTCATTACCTTTTGATGGTTTACGTACACTTTCCATAAGGAAGCTCGACTCAAATAAAGACAAAGTTGTGCATGTAAGTGATAAATTCTGGCAAATCCTATGTTTCCTCAGGAATATACCTGGCATGCCAGCCATTGCTCCATCATTGCAAATATAGTTCACAAGATGCTGATGAATGCCCGAATGCAAACAGCTAATTGTTTAGGTCCAGATATAGCATTAGGCTAGGAAAGCAGGCTCATTCAAATCAACAAATGTTGTTCAGGAAGACATGAATCCCACTGCCTTGAATGATTTTTTATTTTTTAAAAATATTTCATTCTCTTTCTTCTCCCAATAAGACCATCAGCAAAACCTTGCACATTACATTAGTCCTGTTTTAATAAAAGAATAAACAAATGTAAAAAACAAATGTATTTCCATTTAAGAGCTTAGGCGTGATTTCTATGCACCAAATAAAAGGGTTGTCTATTACCAGGGTTTTTTATTATATTACCTTCAGGTTGATTTGTACAGGACTATTACAGAGGAAGCCCTAAGTTCGGCAAACGAAAGAAAGTAACTTGTTCCTGAATGATTGCTTAGCAGTTTTCATTGGTAATCATTCAAATCACAGCACCTCCTCAGATAAAATTATATCAACTCTAATAGGGCTAAAAGTGGCCATATCCAGCATTTTATTTTGACTTATTGTTTTTGTATCAAAACAAGCCTATTTCATTAGACTTTTGTTACTAATACCTTTAATACTGTTGTTCAAAAAAGCAGTCTGGGCTAAAACACTCCTTCTAACTTTAATTGTGAAAAGGTGAGGTTAAAACACCTAAAACCATGCTTGAATAGGCAGGTCTAGCTTAATTTACATGTGCAGACTGCATCTGCTTTGGACTGACCGGCTTTGAAACTTTAATTATGTTTTCGTGCTCAAAGTTTTATTTCAAAGAGCTCTTTGAGATATGGAGAAATGCAGAAACTGATTTGCCAAGGAAACAGTTTGGTTGTGTACAGTAAAGAAAAAGTACTTCAAAAATATGATTAACCTCTTTTGACTGTCATTTTTAAAAAAGCCAGATCAGACTAGTGGATTGCTATCGGGCAGTGGTTGCATAGTGGTTAAGCACTTGCCCTTGTGATTGGATGGTCGCAGGTTAAAGTCCAATCTAAGTTGCACTTAAGCAAAGTATTGTCCTGCTACACTGCTCCCCAGCCCACTGCTCTATGTGCAGATTGATTTAATGCAAATGTCACATTTCTTGTGGCACACTCTGTGTGATAGGGTGTTTTCACAATGACAAATAGTCACTTTCACTTTCACTATTATTTTAAAAGGAATCTCTCTGTTTCTAACAGGACTGATAACGCCAAACAGAAAAAGTTTAAAGGGCCTTTCGAAGGCAGTTTTGAAATATATTGCACAACCCTACCAGCTCTTACGCAGCTGCCAAATGTTTTTGTGTATGTACGCATCGGGTCTTGCTGCATGCTAGGCCTCTGGAAAGAACATAAGCCGGAGCAAGACCATGTTGGCCCTTCACTCACCAGAGGGATATCTGATAGGATAGTGTAGTAGCATTGCTGACAGGGCACAGGAAAGCCCATTCTATTTGTCCTTTCTAGACTAATAGTTCTGGGATTCAGAGGCTTTCTCTGTGTCATATGAGCATGCCATGTACACAGTATACTGTGTTTGCCCAGGATTCACACTGTGGCACTGGGCACTGTCTCTCTCTTTTACCCCCTCCCTCTCTCTCTCTCTCTCTCTCACTTTTGCTCTGTCTCTCTCTCTCTCTATCTCTCTCACTCGCTAAATCAGCAACCAACGCCTACACAGCCTGAGTCACGCTGTCCATATCCCGCTTCTGACACGCTGCCTCATTTCGCTAAGGATGGGTATTTTAACAATTTTTGCTACTGGAATATTCACATTTTGAAACAAACAGTGTTCGGTTATATTGCATAAAAAACGTAGAACAAAGAACGTAGAACGTTTATTTCACACAACTAACATAAAAGTGAACAGGTTTTTTTAGGAACATGTGTTTTAAAGAACTCTTAATGAAAAAAATAATTGCTTTAGACGTTTCCTTGCTTTAAACATTATTAAAGTTTTAAAACCACATAGACATTTTTAGCACATTTTGAATTGTCTGTTTTTGTGATGTCACAGAAAGCATCAAATTTACATATATCAGTCTATTCAACTTACAGTTTACATTCACACTAAAGTCACAAGGAGTGTTTAAACCAGTATGGAAGCCAATCAGAACAGAGTCATTTAGACATATCTATTTTAAAGGCACAGCAACAACAGCATGTTTATTTCTATGGTATGAAGAGATATTGGTTTTCATTGGACTAGATGCTACACACATGCTATTTCTTTAATGGCGGTCACAAAACTTTAGTTCTAGTCCAGAAAGGTTCCCGTGTCACGGCCGAGAGCCAGTTCTTTGCCTGTCCGATCGCAAAGAGCTGGTGTGGGATTATGCACCAACTCTGAACTGACCCTCAGACTGGCTTGGTAGAAAAGTGATAATGGATGTACAGTAGGATAAGTTGCATATCTTGCACTGTACAAATGAGTCTTGTTTTTACAAGTATTTCTGTCTCAGACTCCACTTAGAGATGCAATTTCCTTTCATTTTTTAAATCTTTTGATTACACCACCATGTGCCATCAGATGGGAAAGAAACTAAGTATTAATAGTTGCATTTCTCAACAACTTCACCTATAATCAAAGGAAAAGACTGAGAGACCGTACTTCACCCAGGAATATAATAATGAAGAAAACATTCACAATATGTGATTTGTCATAATATTTACTTTGTCTGACTTCTGATAAGTTGGAACAAACAAAAAAGACCCAATAACTAGGAGTAGAAATAATTTTTGATTCAGCGTTTCACACATTGTACTGTATCTTAAACAGCACTAATTATGATGTGTACTGACGATAAGAACAGAAAAATGTACCGAGACATATTGTGACATAGTGTTTTACAATAACGGTTAATGTCATCACACACTCTAATTAGAAAGACATTTTCAGTCCATGAAATTGGAAATCTCCAGATGAGAGTTTTTTGCTTGGTTTTATTGGCATAGCTTGTCTGTTCACTACAGGTAAGCTTACCAATGTTATAATAATCGTATTTTACAATTTTCAGTTGTCATATAGAAATTTAAACGTATTGATATATTTAACATTAACGTCATGCATTGTTTACCACCTTGACCTGTTGAATTCATTTCATATTTCAGAATGATTTAAGGTCTGCACAAGTATAAAATTAAAGGCTAATTTTGACAGTACTCTCAGCTTGGGGACCCTACCCTACCAGGCCTGACTGGTCCTGCTAAGTTTGAAACCCAGCTCAACCCTGACCATATCCAGACTCCAACCCAATGTGAAAGCAGACACATTAACGGAGTTGGTTCTTTCCACCAGTTCAGCATTTTTTGCTGAGGGGCATGTTCACACATTTCCAAAGACAGCTAATGTTATGAAGGAGAGAGGGGGAGGGGGAGGGAAAGAGAAAGAGAGATCACACAAAAAAGGTCACTTGTTAGAAAACAAACGTGAGTCTGACCCAAGCCTGATGTTGCATGTGAAAAATCAGCCCAAACCCGGCCTAAAAATCAATTTTTTGTCAGGCTCTGGTCTGTATCACAAGGTGTAGTACTGTAGCTACTACCTCTGATGCGTTTGAACTTATGAACTCAGTAACCTGGAACATGCCCACGTTTTCTCACTTTCATGTTCTTAGTGGTAAAGTAAAAACAATGGCAAGTTCATGGGTGTGTGTGGACCAACTGATTTCACGAATAAGATGATAGTTGACGTCTCTTTATTTTAAAAATACCCTTACCTCCATACATCATATTTCAGCACACTCAGAACACTCTGTCTCGCTTGCTCATTCTCCTCTAGGATCCTCTGTCTCTCTCCATCTCTATCCCTCAGCCTCTCTGTGCTTCCTCCTACCACTCGTCTCTTCTGCTTCCCCTCTTGCTCCTTTCCTGTCTCAATCACACTGTCTTTCTTAGACTCTATTTCTGTCTACACTCCCCCCACCCCCTTCGTTTCTCTCTCACACTCTCACTCTCTTTCAGTGGGTGGCTGTATGAGATTCTCACCTTTTGAGAACTCTTTGTTAAGTGGTATAGCATTAGCTGGAGCTTCCTGTGTCAGCAACTCAGTATAGGGGCGTGTGTGCTCAGGAAAGTGCGCCTTTTATAGGTTCTGTTTTTTAAATATATGTGCATTGCACACTGTGCATTCATACTGTACGGATGGCCACCAATTGTGTCTGACAGCAGTCCTTCATTCCCAACTGGCTTATTAGCTTAGAACTTTTGCTAGAGAATGTCTGATTGACTGATTTTGTTTTTTTTTTAACTGTATGAACGTGACAACTATAAGTGTGAATCAAAACTGTTATTATATCTGCTCTATGTGCTCTTTCTCTTTCTCCTCCCTGTTTCTTCCTTTAAAGGGCCACATTCAGAAACCTAATCCTGATTGATTCAGCATTTTGAGCCACACATATGATGTAATTAAAATATTACAAACATGATATATTTTTTTTACATTTCTGTCATTCAGCAATTACTCATAACAAAGATGATCATTGATCTAAGTGTGGAGCACAGGCCTCGATGTTAACATGCAGATGTAGTTTGTCATTGTACTCCCCCCACCCCATCCCCTCTGCCTGTGCCTGTGCACGCGAGAATGTAGCTCTGCTCAGACTAACATGCGCCCCCTGGTGTTTGCATGCAGTCATTGCATCCAGCAGATCCTGGAGGCGGTGCTTCACTGCCACCAAATGGGTGTGGTGCACCGAGATCTCAAGGTGAGTGACGGGTCTCGTTCTTGTTTGGTGGCGGCTGCATGTCTGTGTTTCTCTGTCCGTGTTTGTCCACGTTGGTGTCCCTCAGAACTGTACATACTGATCTGTGGAGATGATGGTATATATGCTCTGGCAACAATTTTGTCAAATGAAAATCTTTTGAAATTCTAATGCAGCATATTTATGGAACATGCTTTATAGAGTGTGTTTTGCATGATGGTCTTGTTGTCATGGACTTGCATGAGTGATTATCTTTGCATCCAGCATAATATTTGAAAGGATGTTACGTGCATTTAGGATATGCTGTTGAAGTATAGCTTGCTCTTGTTGTGGTGCTGATGTTATTTGATCTTGTACACTTTCTATAATGTTGTATGTAGCTTCTATAATGTTACTCAGGATCTCTCAGGCTCTTGGACTTTTTACACTGATTATTTTCTTATATCTTCTGTCTATTTCTGTTGTATGAGCTCCATCTATCTTATAGGTCTACTTGTACAGACTGCACAATGTATCACCCTCCTCAACCCCATTCATCCTTAGTCAATTTCTGATCACAGAACAGTGTTACTTAGCTCAAAAGAAAAGAAACAGGAATGCGGATTTGATCCCTAAATAAAATATTAAAAACATACAGCTGTTTCCCATTATGTTCCCCCTGTTGCAAAGCTGTGTTTTTTGTCATGATAATTTGGAAAAGCAAATTCCAAGAGTGGATCCAAGCACAAATAACATTAGTGGCAAACGTTTGCCAGTCTAATCTTAATGCACAGCAAAAGCAGTTACAGGATACAGTCAAAACTGTGGAGCAATGGTGGATCTGACGCTACCTAGAGCTTCCCAAATTAAATTCAATTAATTCATTCATTTTTTGACATTTATCTCCCCAATATAGTCATTCCCAACACCTGCCCACCAGCTGGACCTCCTCCTATCACATTAGGCTGCAAACACTGGGAGGCTGAAGCCACTGCCAGTACACAACCCCACATCACTGGAAATATCAACATGTGGAGGTGGTAGAGAAGATAACTATTTTAGCCAGGGATCAAACCTGCAATCTCCTGATGAGACATCCGACTCTTAAATAGATGGTAGCAGCACTCATCTACCTACTGCTATGTGTATTTAGCTGGAGTTAGTTTCGTTTTCCTGTAATCCATTTGGTAATGTGATCATGTGCCATCATGGATCCCATCCATACATGCAGAAACAGATTTTGACGGGGGAGCATCTTATACACTTACTGAATAAGACTACATTTTCTTAATCCCAGAAAAGATCCAGGGCTACAGATCTGTATCCTACACCAAGTATATGATATCCCTGGGTTTTTTGTCTTGTCTGGGAGTATTTAAGCTCCTCCAGATGCTCCACAATGTGATGGGTCACTGACAATTTCTGTTTGCCAAGAGCCCAAGCCAAAACAGAAGAATTAATTGTTTGTATAGAGCAGTTTTAAGGTGGCTGATATAGTCAGTAAGGGGTCTTTGACAGGGACCAGTTGTTTCAAATGTTAACTACAGTACAGTTTTTCCGGGAATCAGATCCCATTGCATGTTTCTTGTCGGGATGGATTTCATTTGTTCTTTCAGACTTTTAACCTCTCTGAGTGTGCCCTGGATTTCTACTCCCCAGTGTGACACTGAGCTTGACATTGAGCAGTCATTGTGGCTCAGAGTCTTAGTTCCATTAATAACAGCAGAGAGTGGCAGTAGCCACAGATTCACGCGAGAAAGCCTCTCTCGTATGCCGCTCTCCTTTCTTCTGGAATCAGTAACTGTGCAGAGCGAGTGCAGGAGAGAGAGAGCTGGAATGGCTCGCTGACACCCACGCTGTTCTTCTCCACTGCCTCCTAACCCACTTTTTCACACAACCCAACTTCCACCAGAGCGGAAGCAACCTAACCTACTTAATACTGTAACAGGCTGAATGTGTGAGGCTGCAGCACAGAGCACACACTCTACCACATTCTCACATACATGTGCTGGGACTGCAGATCTGTCAGCCATATGTGCACACATGCTGTTATATGTATTGCAGAAGGTGAGACAAAGAGATGGTTCTTATTTCCCTGTTGGTTAATAGTGTTTGAGCATGATAGTCTACTGTTAAATGCTCAACTTAAAGGAACTAGCTTATTTTAACAGCCCATGTGCTACAATTTCAGTAAATTAGTATATATTACGAAATAGTATAATATAGTATAGTATAGCAGAGCATAGTGTAGTACAGAAGAGTGCAGTATTGTAGTAGTATTCTAGTATTTCAAATGCTTATAACATTAAATTAATCTATTACTATCTTTCTGTCTATAGTGACTTCAGGTTATATGGATTATACAGATGTACATGAAATGTACATGATACATTTTGCAACTTAAGAATGTTTCCATTAAAATCATTAAAATTAAAGCAAAACAAGGAAAATAAGACTTTTTAATGATTTGGGTCATTTAAAGCTTAATATGTAAAGTGAAATTGCAGTATCTCTAGTAAGGCTGCCTACAGTTGATAGGAGTGGGCAATATGACAAAAACATATATATACACCTGCATAGCTGCATAACCAGCAAACTACGTGAACCAACCTAATTTGAAGGGTAGGTAAGTTGAGTCAGATGTTTATGTGACGACAGGCAGGCATGAGTGAACACCCTGTTTTATTTAACCTTGATCAGTGAACCTTCGCTTTACTCATTTAAACAAAAAAAACCTGGGTTTCAGTGTTTATATTCAATAATTTTCTAAACACTAGTTATAAACAGAATAGATACAGCTTAGAATTAAAATGTTTTTTTGCATTTTAGTACTTTTTGTAAGGCTAACATTAGCTAATTCTGACAAATCACTTACAGTGTGAACTTCATGTCCTCTGGCAGTAGTTAGTGTTTGGTTTGTTGTGAATTGGAGGCTACCATTTACTCACTGTCCTGCTGTGGAAAACAAAGTCAGGCTTTCATGTGTTTTTTTGTTTTTTTTTTACAAAAATGTCAATTTTCTTTCGCTGCCTATAGGTGACCTGTAGGTTCTAAACTCAAGAGGGTCGGATGCTTCTTTGAAGATGTAAATGAAAATTTGACAATGGAAATATTTCTTGACAGCTTTTTATGTACAGTAGTAATAACAATGGTATCAGCTGATTTTGCCAAAGTATAACAATAATGTTTAGACTGGAAAAAGAAATCTTGATTCTGAACCTGCAAAGCTGTACAATAGACCACAGAGGATGTGTCATTATTTTGTAGTTTGCCAATAGCATCCAGATGAGCCATGGTTTCAAAAATGTTTTGGTTTACAGGACAAATGAATGACGTTTTTGAAAACTGACTGGTCTGTAGTTAAACAGGCTCTAGAGCCTATATTTTTTGTCCTGCATGCATATGTTTCCTCAAATGCTCAAATGTAAATTCTCATACATGCAAGCTATTACTCTTGCACCTTAACTAACATCATAAGACAACCTCACAACAACTGGGAACTGACTTTGGCAGTTCTAGGCTACATTTTGTCTATAATAGTGTTCAAATAGTTTGTAGTTCTAGCAGAAGGCTTACATTAATGTAACACTAGTCACATCTGTTAAATCCACAGGAGTATTAGCATGCTTGCAGCATGTTTGTAAAAAATATATTTATTTATATCTTTATAATAATATCTTTATTATCAGAATCTGAATCAGAAAACTTTATTCATCCCAGAGGAACTTAGTGACAGAAATTGAGATTTTTGTTCAAAAGCAATTCAAGGATTTTTTGGGACACCGTCAGTAAGCTTTGATTATTGTAAAAGTCATGTCTACTGTGCGTGCGAAATTGTGCGAGTCTTTCTGTGTACATTAGGGCGAGTGGGAGTAGTGTGACAGGGGTCACGCAGAGCCACAGGCAGCATTTGAACTCAGGAGGGAGGTGAAGTGTAAACTCTGATGTGCTGGCCTTATGTCCAGCCTACTGCATCTCTAACCTCCACAGCACTGTCTGACCCAAACTGATCACATGGCCTGTCCCTGCGTCTGCCACTGATATTTTTGGTATTTTTCTATAATTAATATATACAAAGGATGGCAAGAGATCTAATCTTCAGATATTGATTAGTTTTACATCTGTCAAGCTGGCTTTCTCTATGTATCTTCAATTTTGTGTGTGTGTCTATGTGTGACTTGCTACAAGGTAGAGTGTATGAGTTACTGTTGTTGCAGTGAAAATCTGAATTGACCTCTGGTATCCCCTACAGCCAGAGAACCTGCTGCTGGCCAGCAAGTGCAAGAATGCAGCAGTCAAGTTAGCTGATTTTGGTCTGGCCATTGAAGTGCAAGGGGACCAGCAGGCCTGGTTTGGTATGTAGCCACTTAAAAAGTTCAGCCAGTTTTCTATAGTTTAGTCAGTTATCTAATACAAAACCACACAAATGTTTTCTGTTGAAATCTCTGCAGTCAGTTTCCGCTATACAATAATATGTAGGAAGCTATAAAAAATGAGAAAATTTTAATATATTCAAATGACTAACAAAGCAAATATTACTGAGAACACTGTATGCTTTATAGCTTTAAGAATTAAATTATAATAAAATGAATATCCACAGCTTTATATTTAGGGGTTACATATCATTAATCATTATCACTTATCATTATTTTCTTGTTCAATACTGTTAAGGAGCATTAAATACTTTAAGAAAAATTCTGAATACTCTTTTAGTGTGTAATTTGTAATTCTGTGCCAGCTCTCAGGATTCCACTGAAAGAAAATCAAGCAAAGTCTCAGCAATCTTTTCTAGGCTCAGCTGAAATCTTTACTGTAAATGTTATATTTATGGGGAGAACAAATTAATTTTATCAGTGTTGATTCATTCCTACAGCAGGGTAATTGTTTTTTAATGCCACAATAATTTTCATCTTTTCATCAAAAAAACTATTTTGGAAGCCTTATTCAACAAGTGATTAAAACTTTAAAGTGATAGTGTACACGTTGAAGGGCTTGTTTAAAATTTTCTCTTATATCTCACGCAAATGTTCAGGATTTGCTGGAACACCAGGTTACCTGTCTCCTGAGGTGCTGAGGAAAGAGGCTTATGGGAAACCTGTGGATATTTGGGCTTGTGGTGAGTCAGGCGTTCCCTTTGGGCTTGGCTTCTATCTCTATCTCTCTCTGGCTCTCTTGCTGCCTCTTCAGCACACATCACTGCAGCAGAGAAGCATCAGACCCAGGCACTCTGGAGAGCTCTTTTGTTTGAAGCTCTCTGGAGAGGCTTTGTTTCTGAGTGCAGCCTTTACTCTTCTTAAAAGCGACTAGAGCATCTGTTTCCTAAAGCGCTAATTCCCACTGTTTAACAGTTTTTAAAGTCCCAAGGGAGTTTTCTTTGGTGTGTTTTCTTTTTGTTTTTGTTTTTTTATCGGTTGGGTGGTGGTGATATTTTTTAAATCTTTATAAATTTAAATTCAGAGACACTTTATTTGTGGCCGTATTAAGCTTTAGGGCTGGTTTTCCAGACTGGTCAAGTTAGGGTTAGGGTTAGGGTTAGGGTTAGGATTAGGGTTAGGTGGACTATATTTTATCTAAATTGTAATTATCTCTATCCAAAATCCATTCCATGACCAAGCTTTATCCCAAAGTCAGCACATACTTTGCTGATATTAACTGTATTATTTTGAATATATTTTTATATATAGGTATATATTTTTTAGCTGCATCACAGATCTACACATTTCTACATTACAGTATTATCAGTGCCAACCCAATTTCCCCAGAAGGTAGGTTGCCTCAAGCATCCTCAGACATAATTCCCAGCCAAACAATGTTTTGACCCAAAAGTATTTTTTCCTTTTTCTTTTTTTTTCTTTTTTTGTGGATTTTTACAGGCTTTTAATTTTTTTGTAATGTCTGTGCTTGATTGTCAATACTGGTAAAAACCTATAATCCACAAAATCAGTCATGATGTGATTGCTTGTTACATTTTTGGACATTTATTTCTTACTGCTCCATTATTTCTTAAAATTACACGGTTTGTGCAGGGGTCATACTGTACATTCTGCTGGTGGGCTACCCTCCTTTCTGGGACGAGGACCAGCACAAACTCTACCAGCAGATTAAAGCTGGGGCCTATGACGTAAGACCTGTACATTTTATCCTGATACTTCTTCAACTTGGGCATTACACTCACTGATTTATTCTGTGTGTGTGTGTGTGTGTGTGTGTGTGTGTGTGTGTGTGTGTGCATGCCTGCGCGCATGTGTATGTGCGTGCTTGTGCCTGCTGTTTTGCAGTTTCCTTCTCCAGAGTGGGACACAGTCACCCCTGAAGCCAAGAACCTCATTAACCAGATGCTCACCATCAACCCAGCCAAAAGGATCACTGCACAGGAAGCACTTAAACACCCATGGGTCTGCGTAAGTTGCCGATGTCCAGACCCATCTTCAGACATGCAAGCACATGCTTGCGATCTCATTCAACACATACATATTGCTATAATCAGAGAAGGAAAGAATACACTCTTGGACATAAGATCAGAACCAAGATTATTTGTATCATCATAGAGAAAATCTATGTATTTTTATTTATCTGTAGTATTTTTCAGTAATGTGTTTTCTGTATGGATTGAGCAGAATTAGTAAAATCTTTTTTTCTGTGTGAATTAACACAGAACTCACAGCTGATCTAACTATGGCAAAAAAATTTAATGTGTTAAAATTAGAAGACATGGTTTAAAAATAGGTGACTGTAGTTAAAAATAGCTTTTGGTTGCAGCCTATTTTTGGCTAGCTTTGACTAAGAGCTAAAGAAGTGCACTAGTATGTTTAGCTGTTGATACTTGTGCTTTTCTTGTCCTCAGGCAGCTATGCTTCAGTTTATATATGAGGCCCATAACTTACAAGACAGTGACATTTTTTATTGGTTTGGCTCTGTACTCCAGCACAGGGGATTTTACGATGACTGAGGTGCAAAAGTGCAGAATGTTTGCTGTATTTCAAGGGTTTTTATATCTGTATAGGGTGATCCATTTTAGAATTACAGCTCTTTTTATACACTGCCCCCTTTTTCAGTGGGTTTTAAGTAATTGACATTTTAATTTAAGTAAATAACCCACTGGCGTCACCAGATCCTGGAGTCTTAACTGGTGATGCTCTGGCTGTCTGGTAATGCAGTCATTTTCGGGTTACTTCTTCTTTCATTAGCTTTTTGCGTTCAGTCATGTGAAATGCCAAGTGGGGATCAGGTCTAAACAGCCAAGAGTGATTCGATTGCCCTTAATTTTCACCCTTACTTTACTGTTATGTTCTGAGTTATTATTATATTCTGAGCATGGACACAGCCCAAAACATGCCTCGATGTGAGCGCAATACGCGACTGCACCTGAATTTCATGCTTGAGTTAATAAAACTACAGCTTATCATGCAAACTGCACATCTCTGCCCACTAACTGCTCTCTTGTGAGTCATAGGGTTTTGTAGGATAATAGTTCAGCTGAAGACAAAGCAGATATTAAAAGTTTATTGGCGAAGAGCGGTGTTGATCAATTGTTTAACACTTCAAAACATTCTTTCAGCCTGTCCTCGAAGCACTGTCTTACCTGTTTGTGTGATGCTGTAAAATTCCCCACCACTTTATGCACATAACCAAATGCATATGCATGAGGGGTCGAAGCCTCTACACTGATAATGTACGGGCAAAATCCCTTGTCTGAAACCGATGCAAAAAGCTTAGTTTATAGGGCCTGCTGTTCCTTCTGTTAAAGTGGGGCTCTGCCCATTGAGTTTCGAATCATTGAGTACTAAGCAGTTAAGATGATTCTGTAGACTTCAGTATTCATTCTACTGCTGTTGTTCTCATTCCGCTCGCATGTCCATGCCACCATGTTTCGCAAATGGTGTGTTTTGCGTTGGAATCACTCGCAGTTATATTTTTTCAACACTTTCCTAATTCTATTACTTTTAGGTTTAGGTAATTCCTTTTCTCTTTTGTCTGTTTTCCCTTGTCTCATTAATGCCTAGTGGACACTACACACTTTTTAAAGTCTCAGAATTACCTGAGATCACTATGACTTTAATCGTGACAATGTGCTCATTCATGCAGAAAAAAGAGAATAGTTTTCAAAGTAATTTCTTGCAATGAAAATTGCATTCCTGAACTATTCATTCTACACGGGCAGTGGTCATGCCCACGCACAGTGTTTGTCTTTAATAATTAAACTAAAACCTGCTGTATTATTTACACCGAAGGCTCTGTAACACACACTTGTATAGCATAGACAGTATAAAATAACTAAATACAATGAAAAAATCATATTAACGTTACTGAATTTTTGCTAAAATATACATACATCACAGGGTTGCTCTCTCACATTTTTTTAAAGATTGTAAAGCTACAGTGTGCTACTGGCCTTCACAGTTAAGAGTAGTGTGCTATGATTCCATACTCACCCTGCTACATGGAGCACCAAGAGTGTACTATCAGGTACAAAAATAAAAACAAAAACATAACGTTAAAACTGGATTTTAGGCTGTCAAGGATCATTTTCTGATGATAAATCCCCAAAATGGATAGTTACAATATTATTGCTATTAAAATGGCACTACATGTATGTACATGTATTATTTCATAGATGTACTTTAGTATGGTGTAGTTTTCAAATTGTTAACAAGGATCAGAGGTTAGCTCATTATTGTATTTTATGTAATATTGACACTTTCCTTGTAGAAGCATAGCATTTCAATGTTGCCCCTCGTATATATATATATAGGGACAAAATATGGGTTTTTCTAGTAAAAAGTTTGTAGTAAAATCTTATTAACTTGCCGCCACAATGAGCTGTGAGATGCAAGTATTAATGTGCAAAGTTAGGCCAAAACCAGAATGTTTATCCTTTATATTTTATGTTCTGCATAACATTTTGCACAACCTGCGATATAGGTGTGTATGGATAGAGGTAAAAGGTAGAATTAAGGCAATCTTTTATGTTATCTAGTGTAATGTATAAGGTTTGCTGACCCCTGATGTACGCCCACTCCAGAACATGTTGGATATGTTTTAAAAAATTTTGTCCATAGTCCTTTTTGATTTTTTCTATTTTTAGTTCTTTCACAAGCGAAAATATTCTGCAAAAATTCACTGTCCAGTTATAGCAACATATAGTGATACATCAGTGTATTTCAACATGAGTACAAATGTACATTACCTAACATTAGAGAAGTTTGGCATAACATTCAGCAATACCATGTTCTCACATAAAATTAGCACAACTTAATTAGTGGCTGATATGTTTCTCTTCCACAGCAACGCTCCACTGTAGCCTCCATGATGCACAGACAAGAGACAGTAGAGTGCCTGAAGAAGTTCAACGCAAGGAGGAAACTGAAGGTCTGGCAGTCTCTCACTAAAAATGATTTCTGATAGGGATGGAAATGATAAACAAAATGGACATGAATATCCAAACAAGCATTTTTTATTTTAAGCAAGCAAAAACACATGTTTGTTTTATCACCTGCAGTCAGGGTTGGCCACATTTCTTTAAAAAAGTAACTAGTTATAGTTACAAATTACTTCTTTCAAAAAGTAAATGAGTTAGTAACTGAGTTACAGCATTATATAAGTAACTAGTTACCAGGAAACGTAACTCTTGCATTACATTTTAAAAAAATGTTCAAATATGTCAAAAATGTGGATCCCCCTCCCCACTTTGATGGAAATGTAGCTGTATATTCAATTATTTGTAATAACACTGACTATTAAATGCGTGTAATTATTGAAATACCCCTCGCCAAAGAAAGAAAAAAGCTTTGCCGCTCCTGTGGCTGAGAGCCTGGTCGGATGAAACAGTAATGCACCGCATGTTATTGTCAGTAATGGTAACAGCATTGTAACTATGGAAACATTAATTGATTAGATTACCCGTTACTGAAAAATGCCGTTATTTTAACTCTGTTATTCCCATCACTGCCTGCAATTAGCTATCTGATCATGTCTTATATGCATGTTAGATTAATTTGAATTAAATTTGACCACTATTAAAAAAAACTTTTGGCTCTAGAAGACATTGGTCATTGGACCAGTAACGGAAGTTCCAGTAAGGGTGTTTTCACACCTGCAGTCTTTCGTTTGAATCGAAGCGTAGAGAAATTGACTCCTTGCTCTGGTTAATTTAGGCAGATGTGAACACAATATTTGCACTGAGGTGCAGACCATTACAACCACACCTGGTAAACCACACTATACCTGGTGTATTCCACGGGTTTGAGCTAAGCATATGGTAAGAAAAGACTGGTAACATATCATGTTCTTCATGCTCGATATTGCATCCTTTGTTCTGCCCAGTTGTCTGAGGGCAGCAGTCCTTTCAATATTTTCAATATGATGTTTTCTCAAAATGTGTTCAGCACTTTGGTGGTCTAGTAATAATAATAATATATAATCACCAATAATCACCAAGGTTACAGTAAAATGCCAACTCTGCTTTTAAATCACATAGGTACTTTAACAAAATGAAGCACTAGTTCTGAATACAGGAGCTTCTTCCTGTATTGACTAATAAGCTAACTAACAAGCCAAGGGGGAAAGACATCAAGTTCAGAAACGTATCGACGGATTTGGACCAGAGCAAGCTATAGGTTAAGCACATTGAATGACCTCTGTGTATAATAATGTGCTATATATATAAACTTGCCTTGCCTAGGTGTGAAAACGCAATAAGATGTGAAGCCAACAACAATTAAGCAGTTTTTTTTCTTTTCATGTGAAGCACTATTATATCACAAATAAGTTGATCAATATTCCAGACTAAAATAGTGTGTTGGTGTGTCAATTACTTTTTTAAAAAGTTATTACTTGGTAAAGGTTGATGTAAGCTATTTAGGAAGTTAAAGATAATGCTATTAGCATTTATGCTAGTCTCCAAGTTTTTGCTTATATTTTCACACTCACCAGAGGGAATATAAACTTTTCTTGATTCTACACATGATTCAATGTGATGGTAGACATTTATCATATTTTAAACTTGGGTAACCAGTAAGCAAAATAGCTAATGCATCAGCTAACATTCTCAGGTGGAAAAAATTAAGCTGTGCTTGACTCTGCATGCAAACATTTTTGTGAGTGTGCAGAACAATATAGTGTATCATTTCATATCAACTAATAAGTTAAACTTACAAGCAATTGAGGTAGCTATATATGCCAAATTAAACACATGCCTGGTCTTTTTTCTTCACATTTATCCTTGTGAATTTGTGAGTGAACCTCAGAATCAAGGGACAATAAAAAAAGAAGTGCTTTGGCACTTTAGTTGTGAATAACATTAGCTAATTAGCTATTGCTAGTAGTTCCCTGACTCTCAAAGAAAAATCATTACTTGGGGCTCTTTTAACAAGCTGACCTAACAACAACTACAAATTGATATTAACTCTACAAATGTGTCACCATTTGCTGAAGATGTTTTTATATACAGCTATACTCAGATACCGCTGTTAAGCTAACATGAGGCCTGAGGCCAGCTACTTTTGTTCGAACATTCTCTTTGGCTTGACCATGGATATGCTCAATGAAAAACAATACAATATTTATTTAAGTTTTTTATTCCAATCTGCGTATGCCTTATTTCAATACATTTCCAAGGCTTCCACCAAATTGTGTCTATAACCCATTGCTTTGTGACATGTCTCTCCTCAGGGTGCCATTCTGACCACTATGCTGGTTTCTCGGAACTTCTCTGGTAAGTAAACACCAGACCCGCAGCTCGCAAGCTCAGACCAGGAGTGTATTGTGTACGCCTTCTTTCAGCATAATCACCTAAATGAAGGAAAACAAGTTGGGAGAGGTCACCCTCTGGAATAATTCTTAAAGGAGTCATTATTTTTAATTGACAACAATTTAACCCAATCTCTTTTTGATGCAGGATCACACCAATAAACACTACTATACAAAAGTTTTACACCAGTCAAAAAGTTTTTTAAAACTATTTGTCTGAGAAGTGTGTTTTTGCATTGTATAACATTAGAATAAATACAGTTAAGCATGAATGCAATGTAATGTATAAGAATTACCTGTTTAAAGTTATTATACTTTCTGGGCTGCTTAGAGTATGTGGTTTGTCTTCCACAATGTTCTTGTGTTTTATTCATTTCATACACTTATAACATGTACTTGGTTAAATGTGAAAACAGTCCCAACTCTGCAACAATCTGCTGCTCTGTTCCCTGCTTCATTCAAAAAGCAGCCCAGACTGCAACACCCCTTAAAATTACATGAATAGGGCAGCTAAACTGATGTAGGTTATGCAGCTTTATTGCCATGTATTAACTTTATGGTCTGAGGAACGAACAACTATGGTATAGATAATGACCAATACCTTTTGATGTTTTCCCTAGGGATGCACCAAAATGAGAATTCTGGACTGATGCATTTATCCATTATTTTTCTTCTTCATTTAAAATGCCGATGCGTTCTGCTCTTAGATTGTATCGAGAAAACATAGATAAAATCTAAACTTCTGCCCAGTGTTAACATTTTATAAAGCAGATATCTGCCCATGCCGATATGACTTCAGTATCATTATGCATCCCTATTCTATAAAGCCTTTTGGACTATTTGGACTTATAATGAGGTATTGATTAGCTTAACAAATTATTGGATAGTATCTACAAATTGGGGGTGGCCCTAATGGACTAAGCTTTAGTTAACCAGAAGAGTCTTAGCTGCAGAGAAAACCCCCTTAAACTCCATTTGAGAGTTGTGCTTTGTCATTTATGGGTTATAACCCCTGGATTCCTGTGCACAGGCATATGATTTGGGTCTGTGACATGGTTTTTCTTTGTCATCCACATGGTAAATACAAGAATTGCTCTAGGAGACAATTGTTAATTGTTAAGCTAACTATCATAAATTACAATTTATAGAATTAATATTTATTTGTATTTTTTCAGTTAGTGTTATTTTATAGTAAATAATCTCATTTTCTTAAGTGGCCTAAGACTTTTGCACAGTGGTGTAGAAGCAAAGTGCATGCAGCCAGTCATAGAATTGCGTCGTTTTAGCCATTAGAGAATTGAAATTGGGGACATAGCTCAGTGTGAGTGATAGAGGGCTTCACTAGATTTGGATGAGCATTAAGGAGGTGCGTCCAATGTGTGTGTGTATGTATGTGTGTGTGTGTGCGTATGTGTTTGAGCATTTACCCGTCCAGGAATTTAGCAAATGCATACGCCATGTCTGGAGAAGCAGTCGCTTTTGGGTGTGTGCCTCTGTGCCAGAATGTGTGCGGTTACTGGTGTTTAGAATAACATGTGATTTATGTCTGCTCTAATGAAGCATCTGCTCTCTCACACACTCCTGCCACACACTCACACATTTCACACACTCACACTCAAACAGCAGGTTGGTGGGCGGCAGCGACAGTGCGTTTGTTCTAGGAAGCTTTTAGATGAACTTGAATCTCTCTTTCTCTCTCTCTCTCTCTCTCTCTCTCTCTCTCTCACTCCCTCTTTCTCCTTCCTGTTTTTCTGTATATCTTTTCTTCATCTATTTTTCTACTCTCTTTCCCTCTGTTTCTCTCTCTCCTTTAACTCTCTTTATCTTCCTTCTGACTTCTTTTTCTCTCTCTTTGTCTCACATTCTCCTCTCCTCTGTTTTTCTCTCTTTTTCTTTCTCCAGCTCTCTCTTTCCCTCTTTCTCCACTCCCAGCTCTTCGTCCGCTCTCGTCCTGCCACTCTTCGTTCTCTCCATCCTTCTCTCGTCATCCCTCCCTCCCTGTGCTCTCATTACTGTAATTACCTCATCCTGCGGGGTGAGTCAGCGGGAGAGGAGGCGGAGGAGTGTCTGAGCGTCACTCACACTCACGCACACACTCAACCAGCTCTGAAATCAGTCCTTTTTCTGCTTCTCTTTGATTTTGATCGGCCTCAGTTTTCTGTTCTGAATGTCTGAAACAATACACTGGACCACAGTTACAGTCTTATATATGGATTACATTAATGCATATAGTTTCTGTCTGAGTAGGGTTAGGGTTATGGTTACCTTGCCATAATTTGTTAGGAAACAATAGGTGCTATAATTCCAGCCCACGCTTCGGACTGTGCAGTTTGTGTCGTTATGGGAGGGGCTAGTACATTGTAGCCATGTGTTTGATGCTGGTAGCAGAAATTTGACAAGAAAATGAGCCATTTTTCGTATATCGATGTGACAGGGATGACAGGAGCTAATGTTACCAAACACTATGCACACACTCTCTTCTAGGAGCGCTGCACTCAAATCTCAGGGAACGTCTAATCAAGTTTAACCCCTTAAACTTTAATGCTCACGTTGCAGTTCTTTATTATTTGCACAACTTATATGGTTTCCTAATTCTGAAACAGTTGTAGTAGTTGCTGAATAAAAATATTACAAAAGAATAGAGTTCAAGGGGTTAACCTTCTCTAAGCTAACAGACTGATCTTCTCTCCTCCCTCCCTTCCTCCTGTTCTTCTCCCCCCTTCTCTTTCTCTCTCTTTCTCTCTCTGCGTCGCGTGTTTGTGCTGGGTGTGTGTGTGCGTCTCTGGCAGTGGGCCGGCAGACCACAGCTCCGGCCACAGTCTCAGCGGCCGCGGCAGCAGCTGCAGCCGCAGCCGGCACTACCGCCGGCCTGGTGGAACAAGGTAGCCTTCCCCACGCCCCTCCGAGGACTCCACCTCTCACTGTTTTTCTTACTTTCTCATGTCTGATCTGTCCTCTCTCTTACTCTTCTAAAGTTTTTTTTTTCTCAGAACTCACATTTTAGCATGGAACCTAGCATGTCACAATCACAGCTTGTCTCATAGTCATGTCTGCGCTGTAGACTGTCTTTTCTGGTTCTGGCTGACCAGTTGGAGCAACATGTACATTAGGGATGTCCCGATTGAATCTTTTGGTCCTCAGGCCCAATCAGAGTTATTTAAGTTCATTTCTAGTTATTTTTGGCCTTTTTAAAATAATTGCCACATGCCTGTTGTGTTTCAGGTTGCTGAAATATGTGCAAAGTACTCTTTTTTCTCAGCGTTGAAGGTGGTTTTCTTCTTACTGCTAAGGAAATTTTTACTAAGGCTTTGTTCAATACGAAGCAATTCAATTTGTTTCTTAAAACTGATGTTTAGGCTTCAGATGTAAAGATAGAGATGATCAAATTCATTTTGTTGTTATGGTCGCTGTAATAGTAATAATGAATTACTTCTAGTGTGTGTCTGTGTGTGTGTGTGTGGGGGGGGGGGTTATTGCATTTTGAATAAATGCCATAAATCTGTCAGTAAAAAAACATAATCTGTCAGTTCACATGAGCCTTTATTTAACTGACAAAATTACAAAGAAAAGATTTTCCATAGTTTTACTGACCAACTTATTGTTTATTTTATAAACATACATGCATTTAGAATATGATGACTGCAACACACTCAGCAAAAGTTGGAACAGGGGCATGCTTATAGTGTTACATAACCTTTCTTTTGATTAATTTCTTTTTATTAATACTTTTTAATTGTTTTGGAACTGAGGAGACTAATTGTAGTTGTTTTGTAATTGGAAATTTTATCCATTCTTGATTGTTGTAAGACTTCAGCTGCTCAACAGTCCGTGGTGGCTGATGTCTGATTCTTCTCTTCATGATGCGTCATACATTTTCATTAAGCGATAGATCTGGTCTGACAGCAGGCCAATCAAACACATGCACTCTATGTCACAGCCTATGCAGAATGTGGCCTGGTATTGTCTTGCTTAAATAAATGTGGACATCACTAGAAGAGACCTTCATGGCAACATTTGCCTTTCTAAAATCCTAACATACGCCTCAGAGTCAATGCTACCTTCATAAACTTCCAACTCACCCAAGTCATGGGCACTGTTGCACACCCATACATCACAGATGCTGGCTAATGCGCCTTTTGCTGAAAACATTCATTTTTATCTTTTTCATGGAGGTCGATTGCTGTTTTTTCTGAATAAAAGCTGTAGATGTAGATTCTTCTGACCACAGCAGATGGTTCTACCATCTTTCGGTCAATCTTAGATGAGCTTGGGGTTAGAGCACTCGCCTTTTTTTCTGCATAGAATTGATGTTCTATGATGGTTTCCTCCTTGCGTAATACAATTTTAAGTTGTATTTGTTGACGCAGCAGCAGACTTTGTTAAACGACCATGTTTTTTGGACGTACTACCGAGGTCAGTTGGCTATATTTTTCACAGTAATATGATGGTTTTTTTAGGCAGTGCTGCCTGAGGTTTTTTAAAGATCTTGCACATTCAACAGTACTTTTCCGACCTTGTCCTTATATGCACCAAGATGTCTCTGAATTCTCTGAATCTTGTACTGTAGATGCTGAAAAGCTTAGTTGGTCAGTAAAAGTAATTAAATTATTTTCTTTGTAGTTTTGTCAGTTAAATAAAGGTTCGTGTAAATTAAACATATAGAATTTAGTTTTCATTGCATTTTGATACAAATATCCCATCTTTCCTGGAGATGGGGTTTGTTTTTTCTGAGGCATCAGACAGCATATTTATAACTATGCCGTCTAAAAGTTTCCTATAAAGTATCTTTTTTTAGAGGTGTTGAACCAGACAACTGGTTCTTGTCACCACCAGTGTGAAAAATTCTGACTTGACACAATCGTGTCAGACTACTCCATATGACTTTGTTTGCACATTAGCCACTTATTGAAGAAGACATTTTCTAAAAGTTGGTGGAATTCCCCCTTAATACAGCTGATACCGACTCATTAAAAGGCCACTATCTCATATTTTATTATGACTTTTATGTGGTTTTGTGCATTAAAAATTGTTCAGCCTATTATACAGCCTGTGTTTAGTTATTAGATTTAAGCAGGCTGTTTTTGATTCTAGCCCTTTATGACTGATATATGTTAATGACCCCATTTCAAATTGGCTATAACTTCCCCATAAACAGGATGAGCCAAAGATATATGTCAATGAGCTAGTTTTTGTGTTATCAAGTACATCCAATTCAGAATTAGTTGTTCTTGCAGCTTCATTTCTTTACATGGACTGCACGGGCTGGGAGATAAACAATGTGATTCGATACATTGAGCATTTATTTTGTGCGTATTTTCATACTATGTTAACTGATTTATTATTAGAAAGCTAAAGTAAATATGTTCTTTCATGATATGGGCCCTTTAAAAAGATATGGGCTCTATAAACAGATATTGTAGCTCAGCATGGGACATCCCTAGTTAAAATTATTCCACTCCATCATTCTTTGTTTCTCTTTGTCACTATCTTTCTCCTTTTCTTTCTTTTTTGCTGTCTTTTTTTCCCTCATGCTGTCAACATTTTCCCCCCTTCCATATCTTTTCCCTTCCTGGCCTTCTGTTCCACATGCACTGTCTCCTCCCTCATCTTCTTGTTCTGTTCCTGTAGCCTGTTCTGTCAGCAATCAGCATGTTCCATCCTCTTGCGCTTGCCACCACCTACCCTTCCTTGCAGTGTTTTCACTGCTCTCCCAACCTCCAGCTGTGCTCCATTTCTCTCTGTCTTTCTTCCCACCTCTCACTCACACTCTCTCACCCTCCTCCCTTCTCATTTTCTCTGCTTCTGTCTTTCTACACTCTCTTTTGCTCTCTGTCTTTCTGGTCCTCTGGTCACTTCTCTCCTGATAGGTCTCTCTCCCACCCCAACCCACAGTGCTCCTGTGCCTGCTGCTGGTTTGCTGAATGCTGCACGGGGGCTGCATGCATGTATTGCGATGGTGAAGATGGCCCAGATCGCATTGCATGAATGAATGAGGAGACTTTAATCTTTGCATTAAGGAAAGGGGGTTCAATGTCAATGTGTGAAATGCCACATCGTGCTTCGGGATCAGCCGATTGGACCTATATGCTTTAGAACCTGGTTAAGATTCCTTTACTTTTACCAGTGACTTTACCTAGTTGTTGATTTCTGCTAACTCGATTGATCTATGCCTGCTCCACCCACAAATGCGTTCATTCATAGCGAGGTTGAACATGTTTTACAGTACATTGCAGAATGCCCTTTCATTCTATTTGATAAGTAGAACTAAGCATGCAGTTTAAAATCCCATGCTACTGAGGTTGCTATCATGCTAAGGCTAGCTTGATCATTTTAGTTTCTAGAGGTAGGCGATATAATTATTTATTTAGGTTTAATGCAACACAGGTATTTGTTGCAGGACTTATAGCATGTAATGTCAATATCAAGACACCCGTCATGCATTTTCAAGATGTCTGTATCATGCAAAATCTCTTATCACAATTAGTTTTTAATTACTAATATTAGCTTTTTAACTGGTTAGGTAGTTAGTTTTCTGATCGTTTAGAAATGATGGACCTCTGACAACTGGGGGATGGGAGTTGGCATGGGAGGTTGGAGAGAAAGCAGAGATTGCTTTTAAAGAACATGGTGCACATATGCCTGAATAAAAAGTCTTTTAAAATACTACAGTTAAAAAATCTATACAGAATCTCCAATAACCACCCAAGACTGCCATCTTTGTTTGAAATTTGTAGCTATGCTTTCACAAGTCACAATTCTGTTAAATGTAGTATCCATCAACTCAGAAAACGGCATTCTGCTCTGGTTAAGCATGAAAAGCAGAATTTTTTTTTCTTAAAAAGCAGAAAATGCATTGAGGCATGTCATGGGTCCTACAAGAGAACAACAAAAGTTCTGATTAGACCCCTATTTGACCCTGAGCTGTCTATGTTTGGGAGTAAGTATCAGCAGCTATGAAGCAAGTGATATAATTTTTAATCACTTACTCTTTCTTTTGAAATAAGAGATGGGCATGGGTTATAAATTATGTTATATAATATTACTCTCTTAATTTATTTTATGCATAGACAAATGTTTTAAATTAAAAGGACGTTTTTTCAACATTCTGGAAAGCTTGTCCACCCTTGCAATAGTTGCTGCAAAAGAACGTATATGTGGGCGAGGCATCATTTGGTCCGCAGCCTTCAAGTCTAGTTCAGTGTAAAGAGGACAGAGTCTTGTGACTTTTTGTTGTTTGATCCTAGATTTTCTTTGAAATTTGCCCATGCAATAACTGTTCTGTGTTTTGCCCTTACACTGTTTAAAGGGCAGGCTACTGGTCCAGATATGCATGTATTTTCTTTGTCTTGCTATAGCAACAAAGCCTTCTACTCTAAGCTGTGACTGACTTTCTTTCCTCTCCAGCTCTTGTCGAACTCTGTGTACGGTGTCTTTGTCCTTGTGCGTCTTTGTGCGTTTATTTGTGGCTCAGAGGTTTATTTGGGCACGCTGTCAAATTTGTAAATCCCTCCTTCCAGCACCCACTGAAAAAGTGACAGGAGGGTCTGGGATCAAAAGGATGTGGAAAGGACAAAATGTGACTCGAATGTGTTTGCGTTTTCTTGAAGGACCACTTCAAGACTAAGATCATTATCTGACAAATAGGAGGCCACTGAGATCCTGATATCTGGCCACCACGAGCTTTTATCCAACTCTACTTATTAGTCTTATTGTTGCAATTTCTGGATGAAGTATTTCTTCCGGTGAATAGTTTAGTGGAATAGTTCGAATTCCACTTACCTGTGGTCAAATCCAAGCTGACTCAAATTCTAGTCAGCATGCATTTGAACCCCCCGCCCTCTGTCAACGACCAAAGGTCTTCCGTGCGCACCTTCTTCTTTATATTTATCTCTCTCTCTTTCTTAATCTATTCTCTCCTAATCTCTCTCCCTTTCTGCCTCATCTTCCTCTCCGCTCTCTAAAATCTGTGCCAAGGTAAGGACTCTCACCTGCTGTTTTCTTCTCTCTCTGACCCCTTCTCTCTCTGTCTCTGCATCTTTTGCCTTGTAAGAACTAAACGCCAGCCCGTTTTTACACTCTTTACTCTGCTGTCATAGCAGTGACTTGGCAGTGGTGTGACATACAGATAAAGGGGTTTGCTTGGTAATCTCATTTACTTGATTATAAGCTAATTTAACTCTCATTCATTGTCTAAAACTCTTCAGCTCCAAACCTGGAATCTGGTCCTAGATTTTGTAGTCATCATTAACTGAACTCGATTTGGGGTCTGGAGTTGAAGACCTCTGAGCTAAAAGCTCAGGGGGCTCTAGGTGATATCTTTATAAAATGTTTTTACAATTATGTTAAAACAATGATGATATCACCTACATCTCCACCTCCAGCATGTGTGTGTGGAGTGAGAGTTTATGTATGTGTATGTGAGAGAGTAGGGGGGTTTGTGTGTGTGTGCTGTAGGCTTGTAAGACTGTATATAATACACCTGTGAATACTACTGGTTGACCATAGGATCTGTAAAGGGCATGGTGGGGGCAGTAGATGGGTGGGGAGAGATCCATTTTCTATGCTCCAGCAGAACATTATATGAGTGCACTTATAGAAAACAAAGTTTAGATCAGACTCAGTTCCAGACAAAAGCATGAGTGGGGCAGGGGGGCAGGGGAAGTATGTGGCATAAAAAAGTGAAAGGAAGGAGGTAATTGCAATGGGGAAATGCTACAATTATGTTTCTTACAATAAGTTACAATAAAAAAAAACCTACAGTAGGAAAATCTATGGTATCTACAATAACAAAATCTACAGTAATAGTACTGAAGTTTGTACTTTGGTTGAGCTTTTTTCCTTTTTTTTTCCTATTATACCTTCAAGGGTAAAAATTCTATTATCATAAAATATCATTACAGAGTAGGATTCTGGATATAATACATTATTTTATTAAGGTGATGTTAATACATTTTCAGAAGATTCCTGTAGCTTCCAAAAACATATACACATTTGTTAGCTTTTACAGACATGGTTGTTGCAGCATAAAAAGTTTCATTCTGTGGGTTGTGAGTCAAGTACATGTAAATAATAAATGTAAATAAAAGTTTTTCCTCATTGGTTTGATGTGTCGGGCCCTAATAAGCATGACCACTGTGTACAAATAACAGATTATAATGAACATTGCACTGTTTAAATGCTCTGACATTCAGATAGTGTATATACCTTAAACTATTAAAATATCTAGTAAAAAAACCACTTAATTTATTAGAGAAATGGGAGTCTACTATTAAGTCGCAATTTGTCTTTTGCTCTGGGTCAGGATGTTAAATGGTTGCATTGGAATCACCCATTAGCTGTTGAGTGCTCCGGGAGTACTGGTTTACTAAGTGTCTGCTATTCAGCCTTTTCAATGTGAAGCAGAGCGAGACATTGCCCAAGATGAAAACACTAATGACTATCGGCAAATAGATTTCATCAAATGAATAAAAGTAGTCAGCCAGACAGTTGTGGAGCATGTGGGGCACAATGAATAGTGCCTCTACAGCACATGCTTGCCTACGAACAAAGAAAGAAGGTAAACATATTGAAGAAGAAACTCTATTACGCCTAAGCCATTATCCTCTCTACTGTGCATCATAGCATGTTGTTTTGTAGGCATAGGAGAATTATACAGGCTTGACTAGCAACTAGTTAGCTTATGTGTTGTCTTTGAAACTGCTCAGTGCTCAAATGTAGTCTACATAGACTTTCCCATTCCCATCATGTAAAAAGCTGGTTTATACATAACTGTAAATAAAGTCATCACAGTACGTGATGTACATGTACACAGCACGAAAATAAGAATGTGGACTGGCAAATAAGTGCAACCATTTGACTCCATCTGTAGCAACATCGATATGTTAGAAATGAGAATTTTTATACTAAATAATTTTGTGAATTTTTAACGTATTTTAATAGTTTTAAGATATTTTACCTACAGTCACAGTCTTTTTTCAAAAACACATTGCTTGTACTGCTACAGAATGTTCTGAAGCTAGATAACATATTTAGATGCTGGACACATTAAAGACATCAAGGATAGGCAAGTTTATTTTATAGCACGTTACCACACACAGAGGCCATTCTGTGTGCTTTACGTAGATCAAATGAGCAATAAAATTAATGCAGAAGAATAAAATTAAGATTTAAAATTAGGGATACTATAAGGAATACAGATAAAAGTGCATGATTTTGGGCAATTACTAAAAAGATTAAAGTAAAGCCACTGTTTAATTGAAGGCAGCAGAAAACAAGGCAGTTGTTTGGTTCTTTTTAAAACTGGCAAGAGATCTGATTTTCATTGGTAGCTGGTTCCTGCAGTGGGCAGCATAAGGTGTAAATGACATTTCATCATGTTTAGTTTCAGATATGAGCATCACTAGCTGACCATTTAGCCAGTCTATTAGAACTACCATGCTTATATTCATCAAAAATTTCAGAGATCTGAAAGGATTTGGGAGATTTTGACAGGAGCCAAAGTGTGATGGCTAGACTACTGGCTGATCTTTTGGAGTGTTCCCTGTATGCAGTGGATAATAGCACTTTAAAGTGGTTGAAGAAGGACAACCAGTGAGCAAGGCTCATATGTCTTGTTTGGTCCCACAGAAGAGCTACTGTTGCACATAAAATGAGTGTGCAGTCAGAATAGTGATTCACCAACAGGGCATGGGTTACACAGTGGAACTGCTGTAATGAAGGATTTATTCTTTTTCATTGTGTTCTCCATTGTTGCGCTCTGTTTCCTCTCCAAACTGTAGAAAACCATGCACACTGATGTCGTCAAGGTTCACACTGAAAACCAGTCTGTTTTCTAGTTTAGAATTTACTTTTAGTCCAAATGCTCAGAACGGTTCAGAATTTTAGGTGTACACCAGAACAGAACCCATTCCCTGGAATAGCAGTAACAGTGCACTACAGTCACTACAGTCAGAGAGAGCCGCATGACACCTACACAATATTACGCATATTATGTGGATGATGGGGTATATTTATGGCCCAAATTATTGAGTGACTTATTAACAATAAGTAATATTATGAATACAATCCACTATTTTTTGGTTCTTAGTAATAATAATAATTATATTAATATAGCACATTACGTACATCTGAGTGCAGCTGAAAGTGCTTTACAAGAAGTGAAAATATATAATAAAACAAAAAAAAGTCATACAAAAAAAGAAGTCAAATTCTTGCAGCAACAATTTGAATAAGTGTTTTTTTTGGGACAGTGAGAAGAGCATTGCAACCTGCAGGATATAAATGCATGAATAAATTTCTCCAAATCTTGCTTTGACACCAAATCTCTGACCTTTGCTATGTTCCTGAGCTGTCAGAACACATTAAAGACAGCAAAGATTATGAGACGCATATAATTTTTGCACCATAGACACCAGTAATTCAACTTGATAGGCAAGGTGCAATCTATTGGCAATACTGTCATCAATAGGCTCAAGAATAGCTTGTTTTTGTGTGTGTGTGTGTGTGTATGTGTATGTGTGTGTGTGTGTGTGAGAGAGAGAGAGAGAGCTAGCTAGGGCCAATTTTTATGTGAATGTCAGTGGTGGACAAACCACAGAAATCAACTACACAGATACCATTGGTAAAATGTGCCATATCTACTTATACATGAGTTAAAATGCAAGAGTACTCACTTTTAAATGTAAAAGTGTTATGAAATGGATATACCTGATAATGTACACTAAGTACAACAGTAAAACATTTCTTAAGCTCAGTAACAAAGTACATACAACACAGTTCATTACTGTCCATCATTGGTGAAGGTCAGTGTATGTGTGTGTGTGTGAGAGAGAGTATATACTGGGATGCATGTGTGTGAGAGTGTGGTTGCGTGAGTGGGTGATAAGTATGTGCTTGTTTGCTAGGGTGTGTACGTTTATACGGGCTTACACAAAAAAAAACAGAATGTGTGTGCGTGTGTGTACAGTACTGTGCAAAAGTGTTCACACGACTAATTTATCTGGGCAATCATTAATATGAAACACAGAAAAAGGTTCACAAAACAAGATTTTTTTAAATGTCTTGTTTTAATTTATTGTTATTTCTTTTGCTAATGATTTAATGGTTGAAATGTAGAGTCATTCATCTGATGTGAAATGGCACATTGTGGAGACGTGGTGATGGCGAAAGAGATGCAACAAAGATATAGCTATTTTATTTACTACCCACAGCCAGTAGTGAACCTACATGTGTCTTCTCTAAAGTGGATAATGATAAATCAGGTAGAAATAAAAAAAAATTATTTTTAAATTAAAAGTTTTCTTTCTTACTTATTTTAACCTAACATATTCCAAAGTCCCATCTTTAAACTATTGTAACAATGTTTCAGGCTTCAGGGAGCATATTTGTAAATGTTTCTTGTAAAATATTTCTCTAAGGGAGTTTTTAGAGTCATTACACACATCAGACGTTTGGTTCCCATCGCCACCACTGTAACCAATAACCTGGTGTATTCTCTAGATCCGAATGACTTCTTTTACATTTTAATCATTTTATTATGCAGAATGTTTGGAAAATTGGTTGGATTCAGCTGTATTGAAGTGTTTTCTGGGAGTATTGGAGCAGATATTTGGAAATGGTTATGCCGTCACAATTGCTTGTTCTCACAAAAATATGTGCTTTAATGGTCATTTTCTCAAGTGACCCAGCACTTTTGCACAGTACTGTATGTGTCCTTACATTCTTGCATGTGTGGCCCATCCCTCAGTGTGCATGCCCCCTCCTTGAGGGTAATACCCCCCCCCCCCCCCCCTTGCTGTAATCTACCTGTGTTAGGGGATTTTCTCCTGTGGCCACTGTGCTGCACGCTGCCCTCCATCCATTCCTCTTTTTACCCACTCGCTGTTCAAAAGCCCCTTTAATCCTCTGCGAAGAGAGGAAGTTGGCGGGCCGGACCCAGCGGGGCTCTGTACTCTGTCCCGGAGTTTCAGCGGGTTTACTGGTTATGGTGACTGCTGCTCTTTCTCTCTTTACTGCACCCATGTTTACCCTCCCTCTCTCCCCCTCCGCAGCAGCCAAGAGCCTGCTCAACAAGAAGGCTGATGTCAAGGTAAGGCCGAATTCAGTTACCACTTACTACTGTGTACGCATCTCTTACTCTCTGTATCTCTTTCTTTCTCTTTGTTTTCTCTCTCTGTTCCCTCTGCTTATGCTTTCCTCTCATAGTGCCCAGACTTCTGTCTGACCCCTTCTGATGAACAAGTGTTCCCTCTTTTGCCCAAAGATGCTCAGTCCCTGTTGAGTAGATGTTTAAAACTTTGTTTTTTAGTGCCTGCTTTTAATTTTTCGGCTTTGATTTTTGTCTGGTATTTTTATTATGTAAGCAGCCATGGGGCAATAGATGCTTTTCCAATTAGCTAAGTTGGGTGCCACTTCTCAGGCTGGTGGAGTCCAAGTATAAGACAAGACAAAGTACTCCGATTTCACCCTTACTTTGTCGTTTGCTCATTTTCAACCTCATTTCAGACAGTATTGTGCTTAAAATTTGCCGTTAGCCTTGAGCCACAGCGGCTGCCTTTAATCCCTCATTGAGCTATAGTGCCATAACTGTCCATAGCTTTGAGAATGTGAGCAGATGTTGACCCCTGCTCTTCAACGAACTGTGAGATGCGCTCAGTGAGGATTCATTCAGGCTGATAGCGCGTAATCCCCTCGACTTTCGCCTGGGCCGTGCCGCAAAATTAGACATGAACCTCTCCTCTGCTCACCACCAGTGATTGGATGGCGAGTAATCTGGAAAATAATCCTCTCCAGTCGTGCATTCCTCATTCGGAGGATTAATCATACCTTACATAATCTGGTAGCATGCCGACAGTAAAAAGCACTCGGAGGAGAATTTGGCGATTATCCGCCCCCCCACCTCTGATGGCTTATTTCTGTAATGTGGAGCACTAAATAGCTGTTTTGATTGCAGCTGCCTCTGACATTTTAAAAGCTTGTTGTTTTTTGTGATACTGAGAAAATAAGTATAATTTAAGACCCTATATTCTTTCCAAATTGTAACATGGTTAATGTTTTGTTGTTTCCCATAATTTAAGAGATTTTCGGGGTTCGAAAGCTCAATCAGAAGAGAAAGTCTAATTCTATATTCTATGTTCTAATAGTTCCAGAATTATCAAACATCCTCTGATGTTTTCTTCATGTATAGTGAGATGGTCAATAGTGTACCTTTGCCATTCGGGCTTTATCTGGTATATTGGGCCTCTAACTTAAGTGCCTTAAGAACTAGAACTTTGAGGAGCTTACATTACAATCTGATGTCTGCTTTCCATTTAACAGTGAAATGTTTATCTAGTTCTTTCAGAAGAATAGTATGACTCCTATGTTTCCTGACCCTAAACCAGTTTCAGCTACTACTGCACTGTTTTAGACTCAGACCACACACTTTCAGGATGAAGAGGTGCATTTTTGCCGAAGGTCTCAACAATATACAGTCATGTAAAACTATAATATATTTGAACAGGCAAACATTTCACCCACATTTATATAGGTGATATACTTGAACCAAACAACAACGAAAAGTAGCAATTTCGTCGTTCATTAAAAAATATATAAACAAATGTAATATTTGTCTATGTAGAACGTAAGTACACCCTTGACCTCAGAAGCTTGTCCTGCCCCCTTTAGCAGAAATAAGTTTTTGTAGGTATTTTGCATAACTGTCCAACAGTCTCTGGCATCAACTTGCTGAATTTTTTGACCACTCATTCATGTAAAAATCTTTCAATTGAGTTTAAAATGTTTAAGGATTTCTTGCATGTACTGCACATTTTAAATCCCACTCAACATTTCAGCACAGTTCAACCCTCCTTTCTTCTTCATGAGATATTCATTGGTGGATTTACATTATCTTTGTGATTGCATTATTCCTGCTAATAATCAAGCATCTTCAAGCACACATATGATGCAGAATTCTAGATGAATTTATGACTGCAAGCTGCCTAGTCCCTAAGGCAGCAAAGCAACCCCATGATGAAAGCCTGGGCTCTTGGAAACTTCTTTATTCATCAGACAGTTTGTCCTTAGGCTGAATTTGCTGGGGGGTGGCCAGTCCTGGACAAATTTGCAGTCATCACTTGTAGATGAATTTCCTTAACGTATAACAATTTATTTCAAATAATTTTGAGATCTAAGAAGATTTCTTTTCAGACTCACAAGCATTAGACCTGATAACACCACATACATCAGTAGCAAAAAGTACACCCTTTAGAGTACCTCCACAGTGACCAAAGGGGTTTGACCCAGGACAGTTTAGTACCATTGTATAGTTGAAATTTATACAGAGAAAGGTTTTTAAAGTTTTAAGTTTCTCAAGTTTTCTTTGGCTTCTTAGTTTTATCCAGGAACTATAAAACTAAAGTTGGTAACAAGTAAAGGAATTTGTAATCACCAATTACAATTGGTGGGCAGTGGTGGCCTAGTGGTTAGGACACTGCCTTTGAGACCTGAAGGTCTCAGGTTCGAGTCCCGGCCCGGG
>JBBPDA010000037.1:14272775-14296096 GCA_037974385.1 Arnoldichthys spilopterus | reverse complement strand
TGTGATGGGTTAAATGCAGAGGTTGCATTTCGTTGTGGTGCTTGAGTGTGTTCATAATGACAAATAGTCACTTTCACAAACATGATCTTTAATGATCAAACTGTTTGTCCTGACAAAATTCAGGTTTCAAGATGGCTACTACTATTGGTTTGCTAGTATGTCATATAGTATTAGACGCCACATTACTGACAACCCAACACACTTTTAGGTACATACCTAATATGTGGGAAGGGCCTATTAAACTTTTTAAACTGGATCAATCAGGGGACTTGTAGTAGGAGAACTGCTGTCTACTGAGTTGATTGAACACAAGATGGTGCTGCCAAGTCAGAATGAATAGTTTTGTGGAGCTTTTGTGCAAAACTGTAATTTTTAAATGACTAATTGTGTATATACACACAAATGCGCTCATTTTCTCAACATGGAACAGCTTAAACTATTTCAACAGTGTCGTGATATTTTAAAATGCTGTTTAGCTTCATTTAAGGGACTTTCTAACTGACTTATATAAACATTTTTAGCTGTTCATTAAGACTTGCTTATTGGGCCCCTCTTCTTCATGTTTGAGAAACGCTCTAGGGCTTAGTGTTGTTAACCTTGGGATAACAAATCGAAGTGTCCAGGCTTGTTTCATTATTACGTTAAAAAAAAAGAACTCAAAAAATGTATATTCAATACCATTTTCAATACCATTTTGATAGACAAAAAAAAAAGTCTCTTTTTTTCAGGATAAACATTTTTAGGATTTGTGGCATTCAAAAGTCCATTACATAAAAGCAGTGTAATTACCATCAGTATACAGAGAAATAAATAATTTTACAATAGCATTACCTACTTTAGTGAGGTAGTGCAGTTGTTCAAAACCCCCTAATACTGTTCCATTCAGAGTTCAACACAAGGCTAGTCCAGTCCAAAATGAGGCTCATGTTTACACAAGCAGTGCAGGCAGAGCAGCATGAGAGAAAACAACTTTAAGCATATTCACTGGGAGCATTTGAAACACATATATGTTGAAGCAATTATTACCTTTTTTATGGTAACCGGTGTTCAGCTTGGCTTAGCCTATGTCTCTTCAGCCTAAGAATACAGCTAACCCCATAATAACCATTTATAAGAAAAGTTTAATGGAAAAACTTATTCATTGTTCTGCTGAAAACATTGTTCATAGTGCTGCTGAAAACAGTAGCAACCAAGAACTTTTGTATAGGTCAGTGTGCCGTTTTCACACCAACCACTATGGAGTTTTTAATGGAAACTTTAATCATAGTAACTTTCATAACATTTCTGGGTTAGCGAAACACAGGCTAGCGACATGTTTATCAGCATTGTTCTTTGGACAGTCTTAATGAGCCCATCTGTGCTGCTTCGAATGCCTTCATTTGCCATTGTATTGGTTTATACAGTTCATACTTAGGATGTTGTTAATAACTATACAATCCCACCCACGTTTAGCCCAAAATTTTTCATGGTTGTCCTCAGATGCTCACAGTACAAGATTACATCTAGCCCCCACAAGGCGCAAGCGTTAATCATGTAAATTCGATTTTTTGCTGAACTATTGCGACAAATGAGATGTTTATACTCCACTTTGCCTGTTTGGTTTCCTCACCTTAGTTGCACTCATTTCTCTCTCCACTGTTCTTCCTTTTGTCCTCCAACCTCTCTCTCTCTCTCTCTCTCTCTCTCTCCCTCTCTCTCTCTGCCTCTGTCTTTTCTTCATCCCTTTCTCTCTCTCTAGCCCTTTCGCAGCCTGACTGTAGCTGCATCTCATTCAGCTGATCTTGCCGCCCACACATCAGCGGCGCTCTGACCATCTCTCATCCCCACTTTCAAACAGCTCTTGCCAGCTCACGCAGCGCTGGTGTAAACCTTAGAAGCATAATACCATTATCATTATTTTGTATGCACAACAACCTTTCATCAAACCATAATGTAACAAGTCCTCTTCTACTCCAGAATAAACAGGACATTGGCTAAAAGTTTTTTGTTTTTTTTTAATCTCTACTTTTTCTAAATTTCTTTACTAATGAGCTAGTGAGAAGCTTTTAAAGGGGGTTTCATAATTTATGCACCTTTTGTCGAATAGGAAGGCTGGTCTGTCATTTCCTACAGTACCTCCCTGTTAGCCTGATAAACAGATGCAGCCAACCTCCATGTCTGGACCATCACGCCTCAGCCGTAGACCACATCTCCACTATCATCTCATCATCACACTTCATGTATCATTGTATGTTCTTTCTCCACCTCAGTCTTCTTCTCAGTGATACGTACAAGCTTGTGTGTATGAGCCATAGTCAGTGAGTGATAGTGAGAGAGGGTGGGGTCACCTCAGTGGGGAATGTAACTCCCGCTCCAGGAATAGCTGGCAGTCTGAACCCTGGGAACTGAGAGACAGAAATAGATGGCTCTGCGCCTCACTCATCGCTTAGCAACTGGCTCAACATACTCCTGCATTCTGACATTTTAGTCTTTTTTTTTGCCTTTTTTTCTCTTTTACCTTTCACTGCTGTGGCAGTCTGGAGAAGACACTCAAAATAAATGAAATGTCTTTGCTGTTTCAGCTGAACCTTTTTTAGTTGTTAAATTATCAAAAGAAACTGACAAATATTATCGCTGTCAGGACAAAACCTTGTTGTTCTCCATGTCATTTCTTATTTTTTGTATTTTAGCAATTTCTTCATTGGCATTTAAATGATTATAATAAAAAATTCCATAAAAGACTGTAAAGACTAGAAATTTGTAATTATTTTGGAATATTCATTATCGTCATTTAATTATAAAAAATTAAATAGTAAAAATTATATTAAAATTGTTTTATCTCAAATAATGTATTTTCCCTTGTTTTGACCAACACATTGGTGCAAGTGACCTGTTTTGCCAACTGCCATTAAAGCACAATAGAAGAACAACACATTTTCGAAGAATAGTCAGATTGTTCCTGCTAGATATCAAATAGTACTTTTGCATTAAACCCCCATCCATAATAAAGACTATAAACAACACTAATAAGAACACCAACATGCATAAACATACTTTTTTGTTGTTTTTTTCTTATAATTTTAAAATTAGAAGCTACTTTATATTTCGTATGCACATTCTATTAAAAATAGACCAGTAGATCAAAAATTACTTCTCCTTTTACAAAAGTAAAAGGTTTGTTCTCCTTTTACAAAAGTAAGTACATGTGGAGATTCAATGTTTTGTTCAATTTGACCAAATATATGTATGTTCACTTACCACTTTATTAGATAGCACTTTCTTGTGGCTCCACCTTGCTGGTGCACAAATAAAATTCATTAGGACACAAAAATAGAGTCTAGATCAGTTTTCATGACCACAGGTCTATGCCTTTCTGACCACAGAGTGGTGGAGCATTGTCACCCTCCTTCACCCAAAAACCCAGTAACAGTGTTGTGCTGAGAATAATTCGCCATCCAAAACCAATGGTCTGGAACAGACCAGTGAGGAAGGCAGTAGGGTGTTCTAACAAATTAAACATGACAACAGGGATACAGTCTGTAATTGTTCACACTTTCCGAAAGAAACAGCAGCTTTCAGAGTTTATACACTAGCATGGTGATCTCTTGGGATGCATTATATCAGATTCATATCAGTAGCTACATATATTTGCTTTAAAAGTGATAGACTGTAGACATATGTTTAGCACTTCCTTTCCTGGGTTTGTTCAAGTCTGTGACCAAGTGGGGGCTCATTCAAAGTGCACACCCCCACCGTTAACACATTTTTGACAAGTCTGTACCTAAAAGTCACATTTAGACTGATATTTTGCGCTTAAAAAATTCAGGCAACTTTGGGCTACTACCCTAAGATATCATTCATTCATTTTACTGCATATGTAGCCGTATACAAATTATTTTATTTTATTTTATTTCTTCATATAATTTATGCTAACTTGTATAGATTTAATCCCAGTTTCCACAAGTTACACATGTTTATGCCTTGTAATAAGCATATGCTTTCAGCACCTTAAGTTTGGGAATATAATTATACCATGTTTAATATTAAATGTCTTCAGGCTCTTTATTTTTGGTTCCTGAAAAAAAACAACGAAAAAAAGTTTAATTGCATTTTATGTTATTTGGGGCAATAACAAGAATATTTAAATTTTTATTCAACAATCCTATAGTTTTTTAAATATAGGCCTGGATCTAACCTAAAATTATTATATTCTATTAAAACTTCTCAGAGAAATCCATAAAACTTCCTCAAATGTGTGTTTGTGCAACGAAATCACCTCCAACTAGCATAAGTTTGTCTAGCTTACAGTGAAGAAGCTCACTAAAAAGGTCTGCCAATTAAAGACACAGTAAAATCCAGTGGATTTTTTCACATAACTGACCTAAACCAAGTGGTAGAGATGGAACAGCTAGTTTGAGTTAAGCTCAGTGCATGTTTTAATAAGATATTGGGACTGAAAATGCTCTCGACCAAATACTAAAATAGAACACTACACTAAAAAGACCAGAACACTAAAATAGTTTTACTATGAGAAGTTTCAAGTTAACTTGTAGGGAAAGTGAATGTAGAAAATCTAGAGAGTCTTTAAAACTCAAATATAGTACACAATTGGACTTTAAGGACAACACTGTACCATTCAGGGCACAATTACATATTTTGTACATTGGGTGACTCAAATTTACCTGGATGGTACCTGTTTTTTCATAACAGTGTACAGTAGAGCGATTAGGTAGGTGGAGCACATAAAGTGCAATGAACGGAAATACAAGGTAAGTGTTTCCTATAAAGCAGCTTTTACACTTTCATAGAACATTACAGTGCTGCAGTAAAGTCTGTAATCTGCTGCATCACAAAGAAATCTGCTCATGATCCAGAACATCCAAAATAAGTCAGAAAAGCCACATTCCCTTGCAGCTGATCTGAAATCGATTACATTCAGAAGAATTCTCTACAGAGACCTTTGAGGTGTTACTAATGAATTCACTTGCTTTCACACCAGTTGGAATGCTCTGCACCTGTTTCTTGGCCTTCTTTCCTTTTATCGTTCCAAGCCCTTCAACAACGTCAGACCCTCTTTTTTTATATCCTGCTCTTCTACTTCTCTGTTCCATCTCCTTTTCATTGTCTTCCCCAGTCGTTTGTCCACACCATATACATGACATGTGCATCATCAGTTTAGGTCCTTTGTCTCTCTTTCCCCCTACATCTTCATCGCGCCATCCGTCTGCTGTCCTGCCACCTCCCCCTCCATCGTGGCAGAAAAGGAAATCCAGCTCCACTGTTCAGTACATGGTGAGGATATCATTTAATCCTAATCTCTTTATCATTCTCCATTGTCCTTTCTGTTGTGCCGTTATCCCTGAATTCATTCATTACTTCATTCATTCACTGATGCATTATTCACTTTCCCTTTTTTTAAGTACTCTATACTGTCACTGCCTTACCAAAAGGAAAAAATAATCCACACTGAGAATTTTTTTTGCTCAGATGTAAATGTAGTGATGAATAGTCACATGCCCTGTGTGGAAGTTGTTGAAAGAATACAATGCCCTGTTTTTGGAGTCTGGACGCGAACAGAAGGGTGTATTTATGTGTATTTGACTGTGCAGTCAAATGGTCATGGTCCCTTCTATGCTTTTATCTCTGTTGTCCTCAGTGCACAAAGAACTTGCTTTTAAGTAGCCATGAGTTAAAATCGCATTGTCATTGTCAATGGATTTCTCACAAATTTCTCCCTATTTATATGTAATTTTATTACAAGCTGTTTGGTTGATCTGGCTATATGTCCCATGTATTTTTTCAGCTGAATAATTTTAGCTGTGGTGCTGCATGTATGTATTTGTTTGTATTTGCCAAAAGGACGGACTAGTCACTCTTTTCTTTCACAGTGATTTTATGCACAAACCCTTCTCAATCTTAAACGGACTACTCAAGCTGTTCTTGAAACTGCTGCCCAAATAGAACACCTTATGAAGTATATTGTTGGTTATCTCTAAATGCCAAACCAAAACAAGACCCTAAGAACCTCAGTGTTTAACAGGGCAAACAGGGCAGTGGTGGCCTAGTGGTTAGGACGCTGCCTTTGAGACCCGAATGTGAGCAAGGTAGCATCCCACTACACTGCTCCCCTGGTGCTGTTGATAGCTGCCCGCTGCTCGACGTGTGCACATGTGACAGTCACTTTCAAGGTTGTGCCAAATGTTTCAACAACCCTGGTTAAATTATGTTTTGTTGATTTTCTAGATGAAAAAAGGACACATCATCTACAAGGAACATGGTTAAATATGGAGTACGTAATTTCGAGTTTAACATATTGTTTAAAAAGATGCGATAGCTTTTTTACAGGCTGCATTTCATGATTTTTATATATGAATCCTGCAAACAGTGGTTGAGCATTAAAATGTGCAGAGATGTTCTTAACAGATTGCATTTAGTAACTGAAGAGTGCACCAGTGACAAGTGGCCACCAATATAAATATTTCTATAAATTTTTTTCCATTATATTGAGCACCTGTATGTGCTTGTAAATACCACTGTCAAGGCACAAATCACGGTACCCGGATAAGAGTTTGTGGTGGGATGACTACAGATTTAACAAGACGATCAGCTGTATGAGATTAGTTTATGTATTACGGTTTTACATCTTAACCTAGGAGAACTAGTGGTCCTGGTCAAAGTAATGAAAGCAATATTTGTGAGCACAGGCTGGTCAAAAGTTGGAAACTGGACTCCACCAACCCTAACATTGCTTGAAGCACAACATACTCCACCAATGCCAACTGCAGCATTTCTTCTTTCTCTTTCTCTTTCTCTCTCTCTCTTTCACTCCCCTTCTCCCTACCTAGCGTTCCCCACTTTTAACATCACTGTTGTGTTTTCTGCACAGCCCCAGTCAAACAGCACGAAAAACAGCATAGTCACCAGTCCCAAGGGAAACGTCCCCTCTCCTGCTCTGGTATTTACCTCCTTATTTCTCTCTGTCCTTTCGTTACCTGTTTTTTGTCCGTCTTTCTGGCCCTCCTGTCAGTCTGTCTGCATCTCTGCTTGTCCACCACCCGTTACTAGAAGGCATGTGTTTGTTATAGATACACACAGGTAGCCTAGAAAGATTTTTAGAAGGACTGGGACAATAAGCAATTTTGATATATGAATAATTTGTGCTATTATTGACAGATATTGAGTTTGGTTCTTCCATTTATTTACAGTTAAATATTCTGTTTATCTAGAACAGTTTCCATTTGCACCAATGGGGGTGCCAAAACCTTTTCAAAAGGCCTTTTCACTTTGAGAAATGTAAGCATTAATACTAATGTCTTCTTTCACTTTAAACCTCATGGTTGCACCTTTAGTTTGTTGGCTTTAGTACTTAACTAACACTTGACCACAGTACCACTTTTTCCCCAAAAGTCAATTTATTACTGCCTATGTGAATCACCAGGAAAGTCACATTTACAGCAGATCACCAACAGTCCACTGGTTTAGGAATCATCTATACTGAATATCATGGTATGTCTTATTATTGAATATTAGTTTGCCTAGTTAAGGTTTAATTTTTTTAACTGAATGGTCTGTTACTCAATTTCCAACTATAACCGTATCTCCTTTCTCTCTTGTTCCCACTTTGTGTTCAATTAAGAAATAGACAATAGACTCAAGGTTTTAGTGTGTTAAAGATGACCTTGAATATTTTTAATCTGAAAATCATGTTGCTGTGAAAAGGCTTACTGGTATAAAATCTACAATCTACAATAAATCTACAATTAAGCTGAAAAATACTGCTTCTACTACTTAGACTACCTTCTAAGTGTAGCCATTTACCACTGAGGCACTCATGCCACAACTCTGTATGTTTTGAATCTGAACTGAAAGATGATCATGCGCAAAATAAGAAATACATCAGTTTTAATGATAATAATTGATAATTAGTGATTAATCAGCAAGTGGTCCCAGTCCAAGGTTTTAAAATGTATCCAGTCACCATCGTGTTGTCTGGGCATAAGTACAAGAGGGAAATTGTTTCTGAGTTTCTGAGGTTTTTTACTCCTATTCATATGTTGCCATTACTGTCTAGATGCATGTAATTTTGTCTTTCTGTCTGTAGTATTTATACAGTTTTACATCTTTACCAATTTTTTCCTCAGTTGTTTAACACCACAACCAAGAACGTGCTTGAGTACGTCATTATCTGGATTTAGACTTTAACACAGTCACTCAGAATCTTCTAACAGCACAAGCTGAATGTTCTGTGAATCTCTGGATTTGAGCATAAACTAAACTGTTCTCTCTGAAAAGGTTTTTACTAGTTAAACTGTAACATATTCTATGCTTGGTCTTGTTTCTGCTTGTCAGAACCACTAATCCCTAAGATATGAACTGTAGTGATATTTGAAAGGAAACTACTGCAGATGAGAGATAAAAGCAGTTAGAATCAGAGTAAAAACACTGATGTCAGGCTAAAAAAGGAATGTAAATGAATGTTCTGTTCCCGCTCTGGTGGATTTATGGGATATTAGTGACTATTGTAGAAGATTAACGGTTTGCTGTGTGAGAAGCAATTCTGTGCAAGTGGAAATGTACAAATGTACCATGTTTTTGTATTTTCCATCAAATTAAAATAGTCCTGCTTTTTTAGTGAGTTTTTTTTTGTATTTTTACGTGTATGGTTTACAGGAAGTTCATGTTTAGTTTTTTTGTTGTTCTTTTTATTGTAGTTTTACTTATATTTTTCATATCAGGTTGATTTTCTTCTGTAGTTTTACCTACGTGGCCGAGTTTGCTGGAGTTTTTAGAGGAGCTTACCTCTTCAGACTGGCTTTTGTCCTTCTGCTGTGACCTTTAATTCTCTTCTGCCTATAACCAGAGCATCACCTCCAGTTAATACTTTCCATTCATTAAATCTTAAGTTTCCTCATGCTCCTCCTAAACTCTTAACTTCTCTTCTATTGCCTGTATTCTCATCTCCCTCTCCCTTCTTCTAACACCTTCTACTATTTTTACTCTTTCCATCTCTCACCTACACTTCATTTTTGCTCTCTTTCCTTCCCCCTCCCTCTTTCTTTCACCCTTCTTGCCTTTCTTTCTTTCTTTCTCACTCTCTCTCTTTAGGAGGCTCAGACCACTGTTATCCATAACCCAGTGGATGGGATCAAGGTACATCCTTCTCCACCGCCCTATCCATTCTTCTTTACTTTTCTCTCATCTTCTGCCTTTGCCTCTTTCATCTCTTTGTCTCTGTCACCAGTTGATTCGAGTTCTTTGAAGCAGGGAAGAGTGTTGATTTACTAAGTACCTGTGTTAATTTCTTTAAAGAGCACACACACTGTTTTTTTTAATCTAAATTTACACAAATAAATGTGCACACTTAAATCATTATACACATGCTTCAAGATTTGTTGAGTTGTCAGGTAATCTCTTTAGCTATGATTTACCCATTTTTCCCCTCCAATATGCACACAGTTCTACTAAGCTACTAGGTCAAAAGGTAGCACATGCTTCTTCCAAGGCACAGGGTGTTTTTGTCAGAATGCCAGCTTCAACTAGTATTGAGTGATGCGGTGGGCAACTCTGGACCTGTAGGGCTGGTGTCCAGCACAGTTTGGTAATTCCCCTCCTCTAACACACTCCATAAACCTGGCAATTAATAGGTGAGCTGAACCAGGTTCTGTTTTTCTGCAGAAACATTTCATTAAGCCTCCATTAAGCCTAAGGTTTAAAGGAAAAGCTCATCTATGCTAATGTCGCTAACAATTAATGTAGCCACCAGGACTACAGGATTTAAAACATGCTAATCAGTGCCAATTTCATTTCATACTTTAACATTAGCATTACTGACTGAGCCATACCTTTAAGTGTACAAGTATAGATTTGCTGGAACTGCTTTCAGTGATCAAATCTATTTTAATCTCCTTGTGAGTCCTCCCTCTGTGTTTGTCAGATCTTTTACCACTTTCTCGAACCATCACCTGTTTCCCTTATCAGTTATTCTGGTATAGTGAGTCAAGCTAATCTCATAATAACCTCATAATAATCCTCACTTTCACAGTCAATCCTCTCCTCATGATCTTCTCTCTCGCCACCTCCCCCCACCCCACCCCCACACACATCTGCGGCAAGGACTCTGGAGTGCTTTCCGTATCTCTGTGCTCTGGCTGCCCTGTCTCAGTCTGATAACTGCTCTGTCTATCATTCTTCCTCCACGCTGAGAGCACGTAGTGGGCAGATAACCCGCCCACAGGGATGCTCAGAGCGAGATACGGGCCCAAAGCGAGTCTGTGTGTTGTACATGTCAAAGATTAATACATGCTATTAGTGAGCCTGTGTTTTTTTGTCTGTGTGGGTAGGTAGATTTGTTGAGATTGGGTCTGTGTCTGGGGGTTGTTGGGGGGGGCATTGTAACAGCTGTATGTTGCCATCTTGGGAGCAAATGGTGGAGGATTGAGATAGATTGTAGGGAAGTATCTTCATACACAGCGTTACAGCCTCACCAGGTGAGGAGTAAGCAACGAATGAGCTTCAAATGCAACCTGAGCTTATTCCTGTTAGCCTTCATCTGATGAGGAGCGAGATCTACGAATGAATTCCAGCTAAGACTGTTTGTGCCAGCTATTGTTTGCATTCACTACAACCGTGTGCAGTTCCATTTGTGGTGATGATGGTTCTCATTCATTTCTATTGCAAGTTCTACTGTGCCAGTTCGGTTGCCATGCGTTCAGTGATGTTTTCGACATTGTGCTTGTATGTGTGTCTGCAAACGGGGAAACTTGTGATGTCCTAACAGGTGACATACGTATGTCTTGCAGGAGTCCTCTGACAGCAGCAACACCACAATTGAGGATGAGGATGTTAAAGGTAGGTTACATCTGTGTGCGCACACTCTGAACACTGGTAAGAGCTTTTTGTGCATAAACTCAGACCTTAACACTCAACAATGTCGGTAATAAATTCTGCCAGTCAGAACGGGTTAATGACATATCTTGTGGTAACTAGCAGTACTTTGAAAAAGTGGTGATGGCTGAATCTTGTATACGCTGTTCTAAAAGCATTAAACAACAAAATTCATTACAACACATAAAAAACATATCCAGAATATATCTCTCATCTGTCCACTGCTGCTCTCACAGTTCCCCAACCAGGACTGCTACTTGATATTCCAATAAAAAATTTATGTTTGACTATGAAGTGGGTAATTGTTTTAGGATAAAACCTTTCTCCATATCTACTTTATTTTTTAATTTTTAAACACCATCTGTCCTTTACATTATGTGAAAGTGTGATATTGACTGGACAAATACAAATGGTCCATAATTACTTACAAAAAAAACTAAAATGCTTTTATTTAAAAATCCAGTAAAATTGTGATTCATCTAAGTGGTCCGATCGCGGTGTCCTCCATCCTCTTATCAAGGCCAACTTACATCATTTCAGCCCTCTCTGGCAGCATCAATGAATCAAAAAACAAAAAACCTGATGGTGCCTACTGAGATAAATAACTGGCTCATCAGACTGATTTATCCGTCAACTCAGGTTTTAGCAATAAGTTCAGGATCTGTAAAGTTCTCCTGTAGTCATTGTTTGTTACACACTCTGGGTTGTTTTAAAATCCTTAATTAACAATCCATGTTTTATCATGTTTTTCCTTTAACTATAGTTTAAGAATTTTAACATTTTTATTTAACTGTTTTAAAATCTGTCTTTTAAAAATGTGACATGGATTATTCATGCTTCCCTTAATTCTTCTGAATATATATTTCCAGCATTTGTATTCTCTTACGTCCCAGCAGTAGTAACCAGTCTCTGCTAACTTTTATAGCATTGTTAGCTTTTTTGGGTTTAATATTTGAAATTATTATAACCCATGGTGCAGGTTTTTCTGTGATGATTATTGTTGCTTTTACAGTTTAACTGGAGCCTTGTACACTTTTTTGTCTTGACACAATCAATGCAAAACAGCATTCAAACAATTACAGAAACATACGGCAATGCTTAACCCATGCACATTACTTTATTTGGTAGACCTGTGCATTACATATGTTCACGTCAAGTCCTTTGATGTTCACTGATTGGCTTAACATTTTACCAAAGCATTCTGTAAAGCATTCTGTATCACTAAAGCCCTTATAAATGTCATTGCATTGAATACATTTTAGTGTATGATTGATAAATCTGTAACTGGATAACACTGATACAGGCATGTGTGCTTCAAACCACTAAACCACTACAGATGTAATGAAAACAACTTTTATGTCGGCAGCATCAGTTGTATAGTGCATTGCAATTATAGGTTTGGTGCTTTGAACTAGAAAGCTGCAAAATGGAAAAAGAGGCTGTTAAACTTGGATGTCTCTGCCAGTGTTAATTCAGAAGGTTGAATCTTGTTCTCCGGGGAGAGACAGTCAGGAACACTGCAAGGGCACCTTGACTGTAGTATTTTTAACTTTGGAAACAAGACTAAGAAAGAGGCAGATGTGAGATGTGGGCTATGAGTGAAGTGAATAGTGAGCGCTTGTGTTTGTATGTGTATATATGTTTATTCTGTATGGTTATTTTTTTTTCTATTATAATACTGTGTCCCTCTTTACAACTGTCAAGGGAGCTAGAATGGGGCTGCAATGTAGACCAGTCACCAGCGTTTCTGTGGTATGCGTGACATGACCTCAATACCAGAGTGCTGTGGTTTTGTTACATGGTGTGCCCAGATCACCCGTCCCCATCTCGATTCTCTCCGGACTTCCCCACACCCCTCCCTTCAGATGTCTCCACCCCACTGTCCTCCTTTTTCAATGCTGTCTTTTCTCTGTCTTCCCACCTTCACTTTTCCCTGCCACTCACTAGGAAAAAGCCTAGATAGCAGTTCGCTTAAGGCTGCCTCAGAGCCCGGCCACTCTGCACCAGGCCCTGCCCCAGCCGTCTTCTGTAAGTCATCAGTGCATCTCTCCTCTGCGTCAGCTCCATTTGGCTTGGCTGGTCACACCTTGCACAACATCTCTACACTTGCACTAACCTATTTTGGCTTAAGGGGTGTAGCATCTTTAGTTTTTTGGTCTGTATGAACAAAACTATCACCCTTTTTCCCACTTTAGAGGAAGTCTTTGTCTGGTGTTTGCTATGCATAATTTGGATGCTTGGCTATTAGATCTACGTTTTTGGTTCCCAATCCTGCTCCTGGGTTTCCAACTTCCAAAAACACCTGAACCAGCTCATGAAGGGCTTCATAATTTCCAGCTAAGCTGGATTTATTAGGTAAGGCCAAGAAATACTGGGTCTCCAGGACTGGAGTTGAGAACTACAGGCCAGGGGTAATTTATGAGTGTGGTCGAGAATCATTGCTCGGAAATGGCAACTTCAAATCTGATTACAATCCTCCTCAAGGAATATCAGGTACTTATCTGCTTTAACCAGGGCAAGAGTAGTGTTTTCCACTGAGTCACCAGCAGAAAAATATGTTCTTTGTTCTTAATCATATTTGAAGGTGAGTTTGTTAACCATCCACTGTCATAGATAGCAGTCAGCTAATAGGATCAAAGCCGTATCACTGCTCTCCTTCTGCACGGTGCAATCAAACCCAAACGGGGCCTCTCCTACACTCTCGGAGAATTGGTCCAACTCTGCTTGTGTGTCACCACCTTGTGGTGGCACATGGAATGGCATGTACCTTGACCCTTTACTTTTTAACTCGTGTGTCCAACTCTTGTTCTGGAGGACTAGTGTTTAACACTTTGTGTTAGACATTCCTGCTCAAACCCGTCTGGTGAGTTTGAAGAGGAAATCCATCAACCTGTGTTAGACCCTCGCCCTCCTGGACTGGAATTGGACACCCCTGTTCTAAGTGCATGGGGAACCCTCGATTAGCACCCCATCCAGCATGTGATGATGAACTGATCCAGACTGAAATATCTCTGCTGTCCTCCTCCCTCTGGCCTGGTCCTTCTTTCGTCCTCATCCCCTACTCACCCATGCCCACAGCCTCCAAGCTGACAGACATCCTGGGCTGTGTGCGCAGGGGCTCAGGACCCACCGCCCCGCCCAGCACTGAAGGAGGAGCCCCATCTGTTCCCTCCCCTCCACACACGCCCACTATGCAGAGTGAGTAGAGCCCACCCCCTCTGGCCCAGTGCTACTCGCTGTCAAGGGGTGAACATTCTGGACCTGTGATTAGTAATGGGTTTGATTATTTATAAATAAATGTTTTATATTAAATAAACTTAATTTTCAAATGAATCAAATACACAAATATGGCATCTGTTGATTGCAATAAAAAATAATCCTGGCTTGAAATTTTTAAAGAGGCTTTAGACTGAGCACATGTAGAATCTGAGCGAATGCTGATAAAGTACAGTTAATATGGCATCTCACAATGAGCAAAATGGCTAAATTTAGAAATGGAAAAAAAAAATTTTCACAGCAGCGTTAAATTCAAGTTTTAGCAAACTCTTATTGAACTGGTTTAACACTATGTGGTCAAAACTATGTGGACATCTGACCATCATATCTATGTAAGTTTGCTGGACACCCCATTCCAAAACAATGGGCATTAACATGGAGTTTGTCCCTCCATTGCAGCTGTAAGAATCTTTACTCTTGTAGAACTGCTATGGACAAGATTTTGGAGTGTGAATTTGTGCCAGATGAGATGAGATTTATGCCTGGCTCAGAGTCGATGTTCATGTTCATAACAGCAGGTGTTCAGAGGTTTGAGGTTAGGGCGCTTAGGACAGCTGATGTTCCTCCACTCCAGTCACGTCAAACGATATCTTTTTGGACCTTACTTTGTGCACAGGAGCATAGGCCTAAAAACGTTCATCAGTTCATTAGTTCATCAGTAGAGCCCATTCTACTGTCAGTATTTGTTTACGGAGGTTCCATGGTTATGTGCTTGATAAAAACTTTTAGTAGTGGTTGTGGCTGAACTGACCTGCACATTTAGGAGGGGTGCCCACATACTTTTGGCTATAAAGTGTGTGTCTATGCTGTGCATTGAAAAATGCGTGTTGTATACGGTGTATACCTTTTTTTTTAAATCATTCTTAGCATTGACTCAAACCCCAAATATACGGTTTATCCACAATAGTCCCTGAGGCAGCTGAGTTAGTAAAATATTCTCACATCCATATTGTCTCATTTGTTCGTTTTTTCTTTGTTTTCTTCTTCTTAACTGTCCAAATGTATGTGTTGCCCCATGTACACTTTCACCTGGTGTCTCTCATGGCTGGGCGCCCCTCCACGCTGCTGCCCCAGTAGCCCGCTTGACCAGTCTGGTGAGCGGTGTGGGCCGTGCATCAGCCCTCTCGCAGTCTGAGCCTGCGACGGCCCCTGCCCCCCCTTCTCAGCCCTCCTCCCCTATGATCCCACCCTGCTCCAGCCCCTCCCTGTCTGTTCAGAGTGAGTACTGCATGGTGTGTGAAAGAACGTGGCCCTCTCCTCTTTACATCCAGCTCTGTACATGTAGTTGTAAACCCCCTAATGTTCTTTACTTTTTTCCCCATTTCATTTTTTTCAGTGACCTTCTGAAGGTTGTGGAAGTTATGAGTGCTCCTGATAGCAACTCAGAAATCAAATGTACACAGTTATACTAATTAATGCAATGTAGTCGATTAGCAAGACATGTTTTTGTGTCTAAAGTGTAATTTTTTGCACTTGCTTAGCAAGTGATGCATGTCTATAGCCCATCTACAGTACAGCCAAGGTGCACGATGGACAAAGCATTTTGGCTGAATAGGGATTAGGAGGAAACTGGCTTTTTACAAACTATCACTGATTGTAGTCAATTGTGGAGATATTTGCCAACTCAAGATGTGTTTGCAGGGCTGGTGATGGGAGCCAGGAGCCGCTGTGTCAGCATCACAAATATATACTTTTTTACTATTTAGAACCACAAGCGAAAAAACGTCTCATGAATCTCATGACTTTTTATACATAATGTTAAGTGAAGTCAAAGGACCATTTGCCATTGTAAACACACTCAAGCACCACAACGAAATGTGACCTTTGCATTTAACCCATCACACGTCACACATCAACAGGGTTCCTCAGTTGTGCTCGGGCTGGGACTTGAACCTGAGACATTTAGTTGAAAATATTTGTTTATGTTTATTTATATATATATGGTATTTTCAAAAATATGCTTTAAGACTAAAACTTTTCCGTAAAACAAAGTCTTTGAGATCTGGTAAGATTCATGTCATAACTTTTTGTGAGGTTGTTTTTCAGGAATATCAAACATTTTAGAAGTTTGGTTCCTTTCACCAGCACTGTGAACAATTCTGGCTCTACAGAATTCATTTTACGTCTTAAGTTTTCTGAACAACTTTCTTAACAACTGCACTTATGCTGAAATCGTAATAATTTCAGGGCAAATTCCCTTTTAAATGTCTTCAGTTATTTCAGTGGCTAGGTTCGCTGGTATCTGACATCTAACCTTGCTACAGGGAGCAGGCCTGATTTGTTTTGAGGTAACCTCTGCATTTTGACAGTGATAAAGTGGAGCTAAAAGGTAATGGGCTTCGCACCTAAGGTTGCTAAGGCATTACATGTTCCCTGCTGTGCCGCAGAGAAGGACGCGTCTAGGCAGTCCGCCGCTAAGCTCTCCTGCTGTGGATGAGGAAACTCCAGAGGGAGGGAGATAGAGCGAGAGAGGGAGGCCAGCAGTAAGCTTTATCTGAAGGACGGGAATAGCACAGTTAGCTGTGCCAGCTTCACACTCTTAGAAAGAGGGCGAGAGTATGCACTATATGAATGGAAGCTATAAAGAAGAAAGTGCAAAGAGCCATTGAGGTTCTAGTGGAAGGGCTTTGTTGACTGAATTTCCATAGACATTCGTAAGAGGCTCATCGACTGGTAGGTTTTTGTGTGTACTCTTTGTGCCTTGATACGTGCCTTCAGTGGGAGACAGGTGAGGAAAGATTGGGAGATGAGCCAAAGGTTGAGTGGTTGGACCGAGCGCCAAAAGTGAGATGCAGTCAGGTGAGTCCACAAAAAAAGTTGTCCGTTGCAACCCTCCATTTGAATGGCAGGCTGAAGATTTACTATATCTGGTCAACATTTCTGTAGAGGATTGTACCAACTGTGCTTTTGTGCCCAGTAATGATGGACAAGTCGATACTGAGGAGCCAGTACTTCAGATCCTGACAGTCCTTTATACAGTAGAGCCTCACAATAAAATATTACCAGTCTGAATGGATACGGTGGTGCTTCACTTCATGTGCTAACCTTCACCTTTCCAGCATTGGTAGTATTGTGTGATTTGGGGATTCCTGGATGGTAGGTAGAACAATGCAAAATAATTTGTATTTTATATATATATATATAGTTTACCTTCATGTAACTACTTTAGCGGTTCTTCCAACAATGTTTTCCTTATTTGTGGGTTCTTTTATAAATCTCATCTTATGGTTCTTTAAAGAACAATCCATTGACACCACAGGAAAAGGGAACAGAGGTGTGATGGAAGATGAGTTCAGAGATTACAACCTTATAATCTGATTAATTGTCCTTCTCTACTCATAAGATTTTGTCAGTCCACAAGTTTCTCGCTTAGGCATGCTTCGAAACCATTGGTATGGGAAAAACAGCAAAGGTCTGAACTTTTCCAACAGCTTGCACTTTCAATAGGGTATTATTCAAAAACGAAAACAAGCAAATTAATCTGCTGTTTATACATATCTTATGCACAGTGCTCTTTTTCTAGCAAACATGCAGTGTTTGATGGTTGAAAAGCTGGCGTTGCGATGTTTAGATCTTTGCTCTGTGTGACTTTGTGGGTGCTGTGTGTTTTGTGTGTGTTCTCTGTCCAGCTCGCAAGCAGGAGATCATTAAGATCACAGAGCAGCTCATTGAGGCTGTCAACAATGGAGACTTCGAGGCCTACGCGTGAGTCACTGCCTCTTACTCCCTCAACACTAGACACAGCACACTGAAAGCCTATTCTGCTTTCACAACTAATCATAGCACACTGAGTTCGAGTCATATGCAGATTATTATGTGCGATAATGGTATTTGTTAGCACTGCTGACAGTAGTAATGTGCAAGTGATGCTGTCTTTTAACAGGAAGATTTGCGACCCTGGGCTGACTTCCTTCGAACCCGAAGCGTTGGGTAATCTGGTGGAGGGGATGGACTTTCATCGATTCTACTTTGAGAATTGTAAGTGTAAGCAAGAAAGTGTTTAAACATTGACTCCCTAATTATACACTCACTTTCTACTTCATTCCAAACTCCTTACTTGTGTTTCCATTCGCTGGCCTCTTTATGAGCTTCACCTTCTAGGCCCAGTATTTACATGTACAAATAAGGGCAAGTTTTCTGGGTTTGTAAATGGGAGGTGATAGGTGTGGTACAGGAGGGAGCTAGGAAACCAAATTGTATTTTTCATGTACAAGCCTCATTTCTGGAAATGTTATGACATTTTATAAAATGAAATCATAACTAAATTGCAGAGAAATAACTTTTGTTAATATTTTAGCTGACCAACTTGATTATATCTTGGCAGCGCGTAATATATAGGACATGTAGACAATGGTGAACAGACTTTTGAGCAACTGAGGTCTTGTATCAAGCAAGAATGGGCAAAAACCCCACATGCAAAACTGCAACAATTTGTAATGTCAGTTTTCAAAAAAAAAAACTATTTTAAATAAAAGGGAAGTTTGTTGCAGGCACCACATTCTAAATTTAAGTTCATCAATAAAAAACAAACACTGGAAATGTTTGTCCATGTTTTGTCCATTAAATAAAGGTATAAGAACATAAATAACCATAGAGTCTTGGTTTAATTTTACAAAATGTCCCAACATTTCTGGAAATACATCATATGTACATTATACATGTTCCCAAATACATAATTATTTTCAGATGATTTATTTTATATGCATGTGAAAGGAATAGACTGAGTGTTGTGTTTAGTTTTTTTGGTACAATCTGCCTAATAAGCTACAAAGAACATTAACCAGCTTTGGCTGTTCTAACATTGCTTATTAACTAAAGGAACTTCATAGTGTTGTTTTTTTTGTAAAAAAATAAATAAATAAATAAATAAATACACGTTCTCTACAGAGAACACGTCTGCATGTTTAAATGCAAACATACAGTTTATTTTAACATACTGTGCAAATATTGTGGTATGTCTTTTATTTTGTTTTAAATAAAGCAAATAAATAGAAATTGTTCAATGTTTAACATATTTAATTAGAAAACCAATAATACATTTGATCAGGGACCCCAAACTTCTGTCAATGACTATATCAGCATTGCTAAAAAAAATCTGTATGTGCCGTCATTTGTATGGCACATACAAACGATGTCACACTATGCAGTGGCAGGGACAGAGACAGAGACAGGCAAATACAGGTGCAAATCGCTACTTGTAATTAACAAAACAAAATCAACATATAGTCAGGGCACCATTAAATCACAGACATTGCATCTTTTCACCATATTATATAAGCTGTGTTGCTGAAGTACATGACCCAAAAAACTGTTGCATTTATTTTTCCCTTTTTTTAAACATATATTTGTTTATGCTTAGGATGACATACTTTAATATATATGTACAAATAAAGTGGGTATATACACTTGATGTATATCAAATAACAAAAAGAAAATTTGCCTAAATATCTGTTTGTCACCACTGTATGAACTTAATGTACAATATTTATAGATTTCTTGTTCTGAATATCTGCATTCTCTGCATGACTTCTCTACTTTTTTGCAGTGCTGTCTAAGAACAGTAAACCCATCCATACCACCATACTAAACCCACATGTGCACCTGATTGGTGAGGATGCCGCCTGCATTGCCTACATCCGTCTCACGCAGTTCGTGGATAGCCAGGGCCGGCCGCGTAGCAGCCAGTCAGAAGAGACTCGCGTGTGGCATCGCCGTGACTCTAAATGGCAGAATGTGCACTTCCACTGCTCGGGTGCACCTGCCGCCCCACTCCAGTGAAGGTAAAAATACACATATGTACTTGTGACACACACTTCCACTAGGCGGCACTTCATTTGCAGCGATATACACTTATCAGCCAAAACATTAACACCACTTCCAGGTGAAGTGAATATCATTGATAAATTGTTCTGAATTGCTTTGAATGGGGCGGGATATATCAGGCAGCAAGTGAACTGTCAGTTCTGAAAGTTGATGTGTTGGTTTAAAAAATGGACAAGCACAAGGATCTTCCCATCTTTGACATCTTTGCCAAATTGTGATGGCTAAATTACTGGATTCATATTTGTATGTGTGTGTGTGTGTTTATCTCTGTGTGTGTGCATGTCATAGAGTGGGACATCGGCGGGACATCTTTCGACAAGAGTGCTCTTGCAGAGGAAAAAGGAGAGGGAGGATGAGCGGGACGGCAGGAAGGAGTTCAGTGTTGGAGAGCTCAGGATCTTCCAGCCTTCCAGCTCTGCCACACAGCTATCTATGCCTGCATGCAAAACCACACCTGTCTCTCCACCCACTGGGCTGCTCTCCACTCTTCCCCACCCCCACTACTACCACACCCTGCAGGATTTACTTCAGCACAGGCTAAACACAACAAACACCAGTACACAAAAAACCAGTACCATGCCACAATATACTGCAGCTTACTGTGTCTATGCCAAGATTCACCCGAGTTATTGATGATGCACATATCAGTTCCAGAGAGTGAGCACAGACTCTAGATAATTGATAACTGGTCCAAGTGTAATTGCCTGGGCAATGCCTTCTCTCCTACAGTCCACCTCTCCCCACCTTGCGCACTCCACTCTCGTCTCCATTGGCCTTATGTCCTACGTGCCCAGGCACTCCTAACTATAATAGATCATGTTTTAATGAAGTACGTTATTGGTATTATTATTATTATTATTATTATTATTATTATTATTATGGTTACTACTTTTATTATTACTATTTGTCATTTTAAGTATCGCTGTTGTTCTATTGAGGCTGTATATTTAATAGTCAAATTATTGATGCCAATTGTACATGGATTTGAACTTTTTTCCAGAAGCATGGATTTTTAGTATTATTCAGTGGGGGATTTATTTGTTTCTTTGAGTAAAATGAAGTCTACTTTGGCAGTATTGTGCAGGTGTAAGTGTGTGACTACTCATTTTTTTACACACAACTAGGGAGGACGACACAATTCAGGCAAAAGCTAAGGGTCTTGCTCTAAAAGTCTGACGTTTACACATTAATACATTACACTGAAGCTAATTGCATATTGTCCGTAGTTGTAATGTGCGTTTAATCAGTCAGCCTTGCATTTTCCTTCAACTTGGGATCAGAGTTATTTTATAAAGGGTTTGCAGTTCTATACAAATGGCTTATAAGAAGGTAGAGGATTGTTAATGTAATGCGAAATTCAAGGGCAGACTTTTACTTGTAACTTATTGCACTGATTCTTAGAGTAATAGTCATTCAGAGGTACAGTGGAATATATTAAAGTGGTCAAAGATGAGTGATACATGAGTTGTGCGTGCTGCAGTTTATTCCTATAACATGCGAGATGATCTAGAGAAAGAAGATTTTATAGGTTGTATAGAGTTATTAAGGCACAATGTTCCCTGGGGATTAAATAGTGAGGTGTACAGTTAAGGTAAAGAGAGTCTATGTACTATATATAAACCTAGTCATCCACATTATTTTGTGCACCTTTTAACCTTCACCCTTTTGATGGTATTGGTTTGTGTCTGTATATGCAGGGATTTTTAGATTTTTATATATTGTTTATGCGGACAAGATTTTCTTGTCATCACGAGTCCTTTTAGGAAGTGTTTATGATGGGGACATGCTTTGCTGGTGTCTCACTGATATGGAAACCAACAGTCTTCTATTGACCTCTTGAATGTGAAAGTGTAAGTCTATGTTAAAGGGAAGCTTCATTGCTCCCCCCATTATGAGCCACAGTACATAAAGAAATAAATCAGCAGTTTGGCACGATCCACACGCAAATGTGTGCACTTTGGAAGAAGTATTTTAGAGTGAAGAACCTTTTAAAGGTGTAAAGAACCTCTACATAATGTAAAAATTCAGTGTATCAATAAAAAATTACCCATTTAAGGGTTCCTTCAAGAAACTTTACATTAGCTGGTTCTTTAACTTTGAGATTCCTCACAAACACACTCTCACATCTCATAAGAACCATCCATTGAAAGTGTGTTCTTCTGTGGCATCACATGAAGAGCCCTTTCTGGCACCTTTGAAGAGTAGTGTTCCTTCTCAAGGCATTATGGAGATACACTGGACAACTGCTGTTCACACTTTTGTTTAATTCAGTTTTTTTGATGTCACTTTATTGAGTTTTGAAATGTGAATCTGGCTTTTTGTAGTATGTTACTGAACCCTATGCTTCACTTTGAAGGGGTGGGGTGGGGGGCAAAACCTCTTTGTACATGAACATTGTGAGACCTCTCCCTTTCACAACAGCAGTTGAAGCAGCATGTCGGCATACTCTACAATAGTGTTGTTCTTTCTTTCCTCTGTGTGTTTAGTATTGCGAGGAATCATTGAAAACTATGGCAGATTTAACTTTTAACAAAAATAGGTATCTTGTAAAACCGCTATGTAGTGCTAACATACTATAGGTGGCAGTTACTTGCATGAAGTTCAAACCTAATTTTTTGGTGATTTGCATTTCATCCTTCATTTATTTTCTACTGAATGCTGGTGACTTATGCTCCGCTAACGATTTTCAGAGCTTTGTAAGTGCATATAACTATTTTTGTCTCAAGATGATGATGATGAAGACGATGATGATGATGACGATTATGACTATCACAGTATAAAAAATACTATGTAATGATGATTGTATGGCATGCTTTTGTACAGGGTTTTGTTGTTGTCTGAGCAGTGTCGGTTAATCCTAAATGAAGTTTGCCATGAGGTCTTTGAGGCATTTGGCGACATAACTCCGCCATTGTTTCTCCAGTCAGCTCGAAATCTGTCAATCTTTGCACTTAGAATAGATCCAAGCTTTTGGATGGGGGGGGGGTACCACTGGTGGTGGAACTAGGAAGGTTTGTATCAGTTGAATTCTGGTTGTGCTTTGCTAAAGATGCTCTATTTCTGAGGTTGCTGTCTACCAGAGATAGATTGGATCATCCTGTTTGCCAGTATTTTACAAGCCTCAAGAAACCTGAATTCACTTATGAAACCAAACTTACTGCTAGTCTGCTGAAACGGCTAAAAGAATCCTGTGATTTTCCACCGAAATCACCTCCTGAAACTGGAGGCCAGTCAATACAAGTAAAACAGTGAAGAATAGTAACCTCATGGCCAACAACAGCGTGTGTGTGTGTGTGTGCGTGCGTGCGTGCGTGTGTGTGTGTGTGTGTGTGTGTGTGTGTGTGTGTGTGTGTGTGTGT
>JBBPDA010000037.1:14259253-14272427 GCA_037974385.1 Arnoldichthys spilopterus | reverse complement strand
TGTGTGTGTGTGTGTGTGTGTGTGCGTGCGTGCGTGTGTGTGTGTGTGTGTGTGTGTGTGTGTGTGTGTGTGTGTGTTCCAGACACTGGATGAACCATGCTACATGCTACTTCTAGTGACACCTTGCTGCTCTTACAACATCAAGCCAATAGCTATTTGTAGTGTTTCCTCCTGAACTCCTCTTCACCCTCTTTTGCGTCAACTGTTTTTTCTCTTTTTTTCTTTTTTTAATTTTATTTCTATGACACTGAGCCTTCTCAGTGTCTCGTTTCAGGTCTCATTTTTGGAGGACATTTGTATATAATCTCTTTAATGTAAAATGAGATTATGTGAATCCTATATGATTATTAGAAAAATTAGTTTATGTTTCTCTTGGTTTTTCTTATGATAATTCTTATCTGTTCTTCCAATGTTCCCTCTTTCTCTCTGTCTCTCTTTCTCTCTCTCTCACTCTCTCTCTTTCGTTCTTTCTCTCACTCTGTTCCCTATAACTTAAGGAAATGTGTTAAGATGTTATCAATATGTTACCAATAAAAAGAATAATGTGAACACATAACATTTTTATTTACAGCTTTTTTTCTAGTATTAAAAAAAGTGTGGTGACTATTAATATGTTGTTTGTTGAGTGATCTACTGAATATTTTGATGATTAGTTAAGTTATTGTTTAGTTTTTTTGTTTAGAGCTTTAGTCCCCAGCAGAATTCTACAAAAGCTCTTTGGAATCACCACTTATAGTAACTGGTCACTGGTAAAAAAAAAATTGCTTAATCATAAACCAGGGCAAAATTACAAATAATGTGTATATTGCTTTAAATTTGAGGGCCAACATATTTCACATAGGAAATCACCAAGTGATGGAAATCAACAGCAGCAAAGTCCAGGATTGAAAAGAAAATGAGCTTTAAAATAAAAAAATGTAGAAAATATGTAATAAAAAAATTCACATTCCCAGAAAATAAAAAAACGAGACATTAACAAACTGACTACAATGACTAAAAATATTTAACATTATGTCCTAATGATTGTGAGCTTAATACACTGTAAAAATCACAATCATACAGATGTAGCTATAGCCAGAGGCTACACACCTAGTTCAAATCTCCAGACAGCTACAACATATGAAAAAAAAACTGCAATCCCACCAAGCAATATAGGTCAGGATTTGTGTTTTGAATTTAAATTGATTTGTTGTTGTGTGATCTTGGCCATATGTTCAGTTAACAAGCTAAAATACCAACAAAAACAAATTTGTAAACACTGTAAGTTCAAAGTAAGTGGAGTGCTAATAACTTATTCTTTTACATTTCAGACTGTACAGTATAACCTTAAAATAACAGGTGATTTCTATGATTATCAGTAAAATTGCAAAGTAACCACTAAGTTCATTCACTGAGAATGATTTTGACTGATTGATCTGAATTGAATGGGCTTAAATCAAGCAATTGGTAAGTAAGATTTCTGTTGTAAGCAAAAGTCTTAAACTTGCCACTTATCACTGGTCCAAGTGGCACTGCATTTGTAGAGATATGCATTCAATAATATCGATGGGCGTCAGGGGCAGTTATCTAAATGTCTGAATGACAGACCTACTGGCTGTAAATGATCAGAATAAATGCTGAATACATTCTGTTTTAAACAAGGGCCGCAATCTGCACTCTTGTCTTGATAGAGGCCAAGGGCCACAGATCTCCATAGATCTGTTGTGAACAGGGATGGTTACTTATCAGTTTTGTTTAGCAATACCTTTTGAGCCTACCTGTGTGGCTTGATCACATCAGTCAGCAGGTCCCTGATGGATTTGTTTGCTTTTTAACTTTTTAGGTGCAACATCTGGGGAAGAGTCTTCTCTTGAATACACTCTGTTGACCTGCAGTTATTGACCACTATAATATTCCAGGCCTCAAACGTATCATGACTGACCCGCTATGCCTCTTAACAGTTGTAAGTGATGTCTCATAACATGTACATTGTTTACATAATATAGTTACATATCGTCATAGTCCAGATACAGATTTGCCCTCTACTTTAAAGTTACAGTTTTGGAAATACTTGTTTTTTATATATATATATATATATATATATATATATATAGATCCATTAAGTGAACAATAAATTGACCTCATGTTCCAACCATTCTTAGGGAAGATATTTCTTCTTTAAACCCATGGTCACAGTTTTCAGAAAGACCATCACCAATGTTTTCTTATTTGTCATTGTTCTAATGTAGGAACATAATCTATGCATGCTCAAGAGCACACTTACAAACATTTTAGTGAGGATTTCTTATGCAAAATAACTGATTATTAATCTGACAGATATTTTTAGAATCAAGAACAAATGTAAGAAAAACTCGATATGTGAATGAGGCCCAGTGTTTCTCTCCTTCTGCCAATGCAACAAACTGATGATGAGAAACTTAATTTGATGTTAATACAACACACACCCTGAGCTGGCCAGCTCATCAGAACAGCTTGCCATGAACCTACACATTAATGTCACATTCCAATTTAATACTGCCCCTATATTTATCATGTGAACATGACGCATTGAATTCTTACACATGCAAATGCATAGTTGAAATGTTAAGAACAAATATGTCGGAATACATGGACAGCATTGTGCAGTGTATGTGTAGCATAGTTGCTGAGGGTACATCAGACGTGAGTAGCAGTCTGAACTATATAACTGTATATGGTAAACTGCAGAGTGCCTTCTTACTCAATAGAAACACGAGGTGGAAAACAAATAATTATGAATGAGGCAAGAAATATGATTCAGTGCATTTCTTAACAACTAATTAAAGCACTCTGATTGATGAAGTTTGCATCTCAATGGCTTAATTGATTATTTATTTGCATATGTGTATATTCTAGCATTTTTATGAGGGAGAAAGAACAAGTGTCATTTTAAAGATTTTAACACTGCGAGAGGCTACAAAAGCCGCAGCAATAAAATGCTACTTAGTCATTGGCGTGGACTCATAAATATTAATGATGTACTTGATTAAAAATATTTCATATGGCAGTCCTGGTTTTCTACAAATTTAGTTATTTACCATATTTTATTTACATTTTGCTGTTTCTTTGTTTTTAATGGGTTATTTATTGAAGCTTTTTATCAAGATTAATATTATATATATATATATATAGTAGAGAGAGAGAGAGAGAGAGAGAGAGAGAGTAACTCCTGCAGTACTAAACGGCAGCCTGTTTGAGTCAGCGCAGTGCTACTTAGTAGTACTCAGCAGTTTGCGAGCGAACCTCTCTCCCGTCACTCTCTCAGTCTCGCCCCGCCCTAATAACGTAACGCGGTAATGACGCAGCGCTCGGCCAACTCCACATTTGAAAGTAGAAGGATTGTGGATGGAGGAAGCCGGCTCGTGATTCCCGGTTTATTGGAGATGTGTATCCGTTAGCTTACGCGGTCGCGACACAAACACCTCTGTCCATTACGAACCAAAGGTAAGCGTCCGGTCCTCTTAGTGTACTTTTAGCGTATGTGGACAGGTCTTGTTACTTATCTGCCCATCTATTAAGCTAACCGGGCTAACACCAGTTTAGCTGCGGTTGGTCAGTCATCCCGGCTGCATTAACGGGCAAAACAAATAACGTTATAATCGGAAATAACGTTACCGCCAGCATTGCCGTTAACTTAACCGGCTTATCCGAATGGAAGGTACCTGACTTTGTAAAAGTACGGTTAACTCGCATCTAATGTGCTTACACACAGAACTTCGTGTACTAAAGGCGTGTGAGAAGTATGTGAGGAGATAATTCACCATATTTATATTTACAAATTGTGTTTACATTTTCAACGACGTTTAAACCTAAACTAGCAGTTAAAAGTGGCAGTTTAGCTCCGCAGTAGAGATAAATAATTGAATCACGTGACCCAAACAGTCAGGCGGTGGAAAGCAGCTCTGGTGGTGGGGGCTGTGAGGGGCCAGGAGTGTTTCTGTACCAAGACACTTAAAAATACAGCGTTGAGTGAAGTATATATGAAATTACTAATACTAATAACATACCGTCTCATAATTTTGAGGGGCAGAAAATTAAGACGACTTAATGTCTCGCTTTGCTGCTATAGTCCGCTTAACCCCTGGCTGACTACAACCTAAGAGTGTGCAGTGTAGTGTTGGACGCTGTATAATGGAGCTGGCAGTCTGCTTTCAGGCTGACCACAACAATTCGAGAGAATAATACCGTTTCTTATTTAGTACGACTTCGGTATTTGATTTTGCTTAACATATTCACATAGGTGGTGTCCAGTAAGGACTTGCCTATTAAGTATTCTATCCACATCTGCCTGAACATCACCAGGTGAAACATGGTCACAGTAAGTGCAGAGTAATGCAAAGTGGTCTGCTTCATCAATCAATCTCCTGGGTAGTACTATAGGTGTGTGTTTACTGAACTTTTTCAGGCTTCAGTTCAATTCAAACCCCCAGAGTTTACTGTGGTTTTTGGACACACACACACCCCATTTTCAGAAAGGTTTGATTTTTTAAAAATAGAATGCAATAAGACTTTTTCAATGAAAATAAAAGTGAAAGTGACTATTTTCATTGTGAACATACTTAAGCACCACAACGAAATGTGACATCTATCACACGAGCACATGTGAAGCAGCAGGCAGCTATCAACAGCATCCTGGGAGTAGTGTAGTGGACTGGTACGGTGCTCACGGGTACCTCAGTAGTGCCCAGGCCAGGACTTGAACCTGGGACCTTCAGTGGTTTGGACCTGCAATGTTTTAACCACTAGACCGCCACTGCCCACACAACTGTAGAATTTCTTCCCAATCTTGCTTGATACAACACGTCTTTGGTAGCAGTTGTATGATTCTCCTCTTCATGAAGCTTTACGCATTTTCAATATGAGACAGATCTGGACTGCTAGTTAGCCAGTCAAGCACGCAGTCTTTCTCTCAGACCTGGTCGTGTCTTGCTGAAATAACCATGAACGTCCTGGGAAAATATGCCACCCTGATGGCAGAATATATTTCTCTAAAATCCTAAAATATGCCTCTATGTCATTGGGACACAGCACAGTTTTTAGCTTTCCTGCTTATAATGAAATTTCTAAAAACAGAGTAACTTGAATATTTTCAATAAGTTCAAGAAAATTAAACATTTCTTATGGCTTTTTATGAAAAATCTCAAATCATTTAGAACTCAGCAGGTTTATTTTTAAGTGCAGGGTGCATGGATTCAATGTGCAGAAGCAGTTTTGAAGGCTTTGCAGCCACATAAGATTCGCAAAGTATGCACAATGGGCTTGAAGCATGTGAGTCACCTGTTGCAACAAAGCCGTATTTTAGGTCAGAGTTCTCGTCTTTCGTTAGGGTCCTGAGGCTTTTTTTCCCTTCAGCTTTGGGATCTGTTGTCTCTGTATTATTAACATTGTTGTTGAGCCTTTTTCTTTCGTATCGTTTGCTCTCCAGCAATGTTTTTTTTTAATATATGCAATTTTTAAGCTATAACTATTTATCAATTGTTTATCCTTTCCATGCGGCCAGCCTGGAACCGGCCTAATGGTTGGAGGCATAAATAAAAGTAGTCTGGGGAAAAGCCTGTAAGAAACTGACTGAATCTACAGCTTGTGCTAGATGTAAATCAGCCCCATTTTTACTCATTCATATTTTATTTATGACCCTTAGGTAATGCTGTAAGTCTTATTTCCTAATTTCTAGTAATTTGTTAAGAGCAATTAAAATGACCTGGATGATAAAGATTAGAACTTATTTTGAAATGAAGGGAGGAGCCCTACTAGCTTGTTAATACCAGCCATATTTGGGTACACTGTATTCACTGTAATGTGTACATTGTAAATGACAATGTACATAATGTGTAGGGACTGTTAATGATATTACTGATCACGCAACAAAGTACAGTCAAATTAATTAGATACATTATACAGGAATGCAGTAAACGTTTTATTGTTGCTTTACCAATAAACTCACAACGTTTTTCTATTAACATAAAGTCCATATTTGCTTCAAAATGTGTATAGGAGTTTATATGGCTTTGTCTGGTTCTGTTTTCGCTCATGCACAAATGTAGAAGAATGGAAGCTCTGTTCTTTTGATGAAAACTTGGTAGAAGTAGCTAGTAACAGCTACATGCAAAAACACTTATGTTAATTTTATGAACCTTTCACTATTCTTTAGAGCTGAGATTTGCTGTTGTCTAAATATCCACAATTGCTCTCCATGAAAGAATTTAAAACTACCAGCTGCATTTTTACATTTAGCTGAAATTGTGTATTTAGAAAACAATACAATACAGTAACCATTTTGGTCATACAAGGTTTTGTTCCAACAAAAAAATTCACAATATGTGATGTCTTTTCCAAGCTTCCAGTGTTGGTGTTACCTTAATAATATTCAAGATCACAAGCATTAGTTCAGCACTAACATGCTATGTAAAAAAGCTTATGTTATGACTGCTTTTTTAGAGATGTGTGTGATAAAGAATGAAGTCACTCGGCCATAGTTTAACATGTAAAAGTTTTTGTTTCTTGAACCCAGCTTGTGAAACTGCCAAGACCAGAAAGACAAGCTTGGAGCTAAGGACGGGAAACGTGTCTTCAAGCAACACGTTCAGAGGTGGTTTTTTTTGGCTGCTTGTTTGGACTTAGGAGCGGCAAGCTGCTTTAAAGACTGCAATGCATCACTTAAGGACTTGTGCTGCACGGCTTCGGCCCCTTACAGCCCAACAGAATGCCCGGAACCTTTCACAGCGCAAGCCAGCGGCGGCTAGGGCACCAAGGACGTTTCAACCCATTAGGTGCTACACAGCACCTGTTGCTGCTGAGCCTTTCCTAAATGGGACTAGCTCCAACTATGTGGAGGATATGTATTATGCATGGCTGGAGAACCCCAAGAGTGTGCATAAGGTGAGCCTGTCTGCTGTAAAGTGGAATAGACATGTAGTTTTGTTGTTGTCAAAAAAGCGGGAAATGGATTTAGCTATATACCTAAGGTCCTAAGGACAGATTTTATTTATGTAATTATTTATTTATTAAACAATTAATTACAGTTGTTATTTTTGCAAAGATCAGGTATATTTGTGCAGACCAGCACAGTTTCTGCCACAGTCCCTTTAAACTGCATTTTAGTAACAATTGTACAGGTAAAGGTACAGTTTACAGCTTAGAAAAAGAGCTATAACACCATAAAGAAACCTTCAAACACTGTTGTTTTAGCATTAAGCTAAACAGCTTTTGAAGTTTCCTTCTTCTAAAATGTTAACCTTGGCCAAAACATGCATACGGCTACATGACTTAATTTTGGGTGATTTGGCATTTAACAATCTAGACACATTAAGTATAGATACATTTAAGTATTTGGGCAGGGTTAGGGACAAATCAGTGTGTGAATGCTGAATTTGTAATGTACCTAGGTAGTCTTTCTTTAGTTTGTAGCATCCAGATGCTGCTGTTTGTTGACCGCATGTTTTTCAAATTAAACCAATAACCATAATTTTTACTGTAATGCCTGAAATATCTTCTTATTTCTACACATTGTTTAAAATGTTCTGAAAAATGAACGAAGATCTAAGCAGTCCAGCACCTGAATATAGGATATTCGTTATCACATCACCTGAAGGGTGGAAATTCAATACCACTTGTGTCAGGTCTTGGAGTGAGATTGTGTTTAGCTATAAACTGAAAAGAAATGGAACTTTGAATTTACGTGATTCAGTTGTGCACACCTGGTGCACTTTCAGTAAGCATTGTCAGCGCAGAGCAGTTACTGTCTTACAGTTCATTTCTTTTTGAACATGACTTGTTTGTATCAAGTAAATTCAGAAATGTTTTTTATTGCAACTGCAATTTTCTTGCTCAGTATGAGTTGTGTTGTTTTTAAATGCTTTAAATTTTCTAAATATTTCCTGAAGTTATTTCTGGGTTTATTTCCTGGTGATAATCTGCCAGACCTCTTCTGTACTCTGTAGTTTGTTTCTCCTGGACTATCAAGTGGTATGTGTAATTTCAGTGGTAACCATGTATTCCCAAACCTTAATGGCCTACTGCCTCCATTATGGTTTATAGATAGTGTTCCGAGTCAGGGTTGAGCCTGTCCCATTTCTGACAATCACAAAAGGTCATCTTGTCCTGTCTTGTACTGTGGTCCAAGCTTTTGGGCGTCAAGCTAAAACAATCATATGTAGACTTCCTTCCTAGCTTACCCTGGCATACCTATCTCTGATCATGAAGATACTGAAGAGCTTCTGAAAACCAGACAGTTGTGTGGTTGAATATAATTCAAACTAAATTCTGGACAGAATGACAGGCCAGGGAAAGATTGGATTGATATGGTCGAAAAATTGTATTTTAGTATTTTTCAGCCTTTGTTTGAGTGATTTAATACCCTAATATTTAAATATTGTCTCCAAAGTAGCTTAAAATTGTGTCATCAATCATCAACAGAATCGCCATTCAATGTCGTTTAGTGAGAACTCGGTGTAAGTGAATGACTTCCAATCCCTTTGTTGCTTGTTGTATCTGCCAGTGCGAACGCACGGTTAATGATTCCACTTTATTGTATTAAGCACTGAAAAAAATAAACAACACTAAAATAGAAATATTCAAAATATCAGTGTGGTTGATTTAGCCATTTGTTTGGTGTTATGTTAACTGCATGGTATGTACATTTAACCAGGAAGTATTCGCCTAGTGGTTAGTACTTTGCCCTTGTTAACTGAAGGTCACAGGTTCAAGTCCTATAACATTAAAGAGAAAGTGAAAGTGACTGTTATTGTAAACATACTCAAGCGCCACAGCGAAATGTGACCTCTGCATTTAAACCATCACACTTGCGCACACTGAGGCAGCGGGCAGCTATTAACAGCGCCAGGGGAGCAGTGTAGCAAGATGGTACCTCAGAGTACCAGGTGCCCGGGCCAGGACTTGAACCAGTTCACAAGGGCAAGGTACTAACCACTAGGCCAAGACTCCCCAGTTAAATGTACCTGTACATGCCATGCAGTTAACATAACTACAAAAGAAATTACTATATATATATATATATATATATATGCAACCTAGCATTGTATATTTCTCAGTATAGGACTGAGTCATACATATTGTAAGTGTGTATGCTTTGGGAGGTATGTGTTAGTCCGGAATTCACCCTATTGTTGTCGACATACCGGTAAGCAGTAGGCATAGATGTTTGAAACAGGTGTGGTTAGGCAACTGGTCCTAATCATTTCACATGGCTCCCGGGATTGATGACCTGTGCTAGTGACTCTTTGCTGCGATACTTGTGCCTCTACAGTGTGTCAGCACTTTGCAGAGCCTCCAGAACCCTGCTGTCATGCCTTGCCTCTATTCCATTTACCCTGTTCTCTATTACAAATTTAACTCACTGAGCTCTTTAGCCTCTCAATGATGGAAATCCAATTAGATGCTTGTTAGGTCAGAGTGTGCTGGGTCATGTGTCTTTGGACCGGTCATTTATGTAAATCAGGGATACATAGAGAATGTTCACTGGACTAAGACTTTAGTTTTTTGTTTTTGTGCATTAGGGGTGGGAGTTATTCTTGGTGCAGTCAACTTGTGCAATCGAACTTGGAAGCGCAAGCTCTCTTTGTTGACTACAGTCATGTAAAATATTTTGAAGACCAATTACAAAGTGCAAAATGGAATGAGGTGGTGGAGGTGAACAGGAGGTGAAGTTGAAAGAGAGAATGGCAAAAAACAGGAACCTAAGGTTCTGCTAGACTGTGTACAGCTTATACAGAAACACTTTGCCTTTCTTAAAGTGTTTGATTTTATAAGTTTGAAAGGAACGTTAACATAATTCTAAAAATGAATAGAAGAAAAAGAGCAAGCAATAGGAGGTGTATACGTAAACTAAGAAGAATGATGTTGCTGTTTTTATTATTAGTCTTCTGTTTTGTAACACATCATATTGTTATGGTACAAACATACGTCCCATTCATCGTTCCCTTTTTAAAAAATTTAGTCTGTCCAGAAAAATAATTTGTTTTTAAGAATTTTTTTTTTCTCTTTTTTTTCTCTCACTTTTAATATTCCTTATTTTTATGTTTAAATCTAGATCAAGATATTTGGAGGTAGTAGTTTTCTGTTTGTTAGCCAAGAAAATGTGAAGTCTAATTTTAGTCATTGGCTTTTTTAAGCTCTGTGTTCACCCTTCATAGAAAGAGATGAATTTAGACATTAGGTATAGAATGTCCATAGCAGCTTCTTGTTGGTTTTTCAGGTTTTATCAGTTTTTCTTTTTGTTTCTCATCTGTTTCTCCAGTCTTGGGACATCTTCTTCCGAAACGCGAATGCAGGAGCGCCCCCAGGTGCAGCCTACCAGAGCCCACCTCCTTTGGGGGTACATCTGCCTCAGGTCCATACGCTGGTAGGAGCTCAACCCAACGTAGAGAAACTGGTGGAGGATCACCTGGCTGTGCAGTCCCTCATACGGGCCTACCAGGTAGACCTGTTGTGCTCCTGAAACATGGGCTTCGGTGCATTTCAGTGAATATTACATCTTTATTAATTCATGTCAAAACATGACTACTGATGAGACTTGTTCTTTGTAGTTGCATTTAGTATATATCTGGTGCATCAGTTTGAGTCACAAATGTCATATATAGATGGGTGACAAAGGAAAAATTTGCATAAATGATTAGAGAAACACAATGAGTGCAGTGAATATCTTTTAGAAGAAAGATGTTCTATTCCTCCAGTAAACTTGCAGTGAATCTATACAAAGAGGCTTCTGTTGGCTTATGGTGGCCTAAAACATCTTAAAACTACTGTGATGTTTTATGTTTTTTACTTTGTCACCTGTCTGTAATCTCATGTTATACCTTTAAGCCCTTGAATTAAATATTTTTAGTTACAAAATGTATAAATTTTTATTATTTACAGAATTCATTAGAATGATTAGTGCTACAAAAGACTAATCCTACATATGCGTAGTCTTTGAGTACTGTTGCATTGTTCGCAGGTGAGAGGTCACCATGTGGCCAAACTCGATCCATTGGGCATCAGTTGTGTAGATTTTGACGATACCCCGGTTACAGTGGGGTTACATCGAGTCGGTGAGAATAGCGTGTCGTGCAGTGCAGTGTGTCTGTGCTGACCCACTTTGACATGTTTTTGTTCATTTTGCTTGTGTTTTTTCCCTTCTGTCCCTATCCTCTGTCTCATCCTTTCTGGCTGCTTTGATTTTCACTGTGTTCTCCTTTACTTGTCCCTTCACCTTCCTTTGGATTGCTGTCTTCGCTCTTCCTCTTCCTTGCTGTTGCCCTATCTCTCCTGTTTGTCTCTCTCTTTCTCCTTAATTCCCGCACTATTACAGATTCGCGGCCATCATGTTGCCCAGCTGGACCCCTTGGGAATTATGGATGCCGATCTCGATTCGTGTGTCCCTATGGATATCATCACATCTTCCAATAAACTTGGTGAGGCTATGAGCTTTTTTTTCCCTGATGCTAAATTTTGTTTGCCACTCTGCCCCATAACTCTCTGCCCATGCCCATGCACCCTGTGCTATTGGCCGTTAAGTTGCGCTCTGCATGGTTAAGATGCACATCAAAACAAGGAAATCATATTTGCATACATTATCAGCCCTAATGTTTTCTTATTCAAATGTTTTGTAGCAGCAAATAGCACCACATTTTTAACCATGGGTTGGCTTGCAGATGTTCTCCTAACAAAAACTAAATCATGAATCATAAAGATAAAGTTGATTTTGTGTCAAATGTATTGTTTACAAAAAGATTAGTGATTAGTAAGATTAGTGATTAGTCAAGTCTGGAAGCCTAATATAATAGGCTATAACAACAGCAGCCTACAGATTAACATGAAGGGTCAGTCTGACTTGAAACTAGAGTTTAAAAGTCACCTTACGCAGTCTTGTTTAGCTCAGCATTATATCTGTTTTGATAAAAGTAATGATTTACCTCCTTTTTGTTGTTTTTCGGGGGCCACACATGGCTGCTCTGTCTTGTTTCTGACTAAAATCAATTGAGCACATGTCATATTTACAACCTCTGAAGTTCTAAGAAGGAACTGCTAAGGAATGTGTGAAGGCAGCAATCGTGGAGCTTAACCATTGCTCACCATCTATATATGACCTTTGGCCTACTGCAACTTCGTTAGCATGAGTGTACATCTCATAATTCAGTCATATTCTTTATTTAACACATTAGGTTATTTTCACAGGTAGAAGTGCACTGAACTTTAGCTAACTTTAGCTTTTAGCTTGTTTTCTTCCTCATCAGAGTCATTTCTGTAGAGTAAGCTATTCTCTGGATTGTGATGATAACTATACTATAATAATACTAACTAATGAAAAAAACAGCCTGCTCCCACAAATCCAATCCAGAGTTTCTTCCATTTTCACTGTGCAAAATCAGAAGAGGTGTTTCTTACCCTAAATCAGAGAATCCCTTTGCTGCTGATCTAATATGCAAGTAGGATGCAAGTCTCTTTAAGCTTTACCTACTTTATTAATGTAACAAGAAGCATTTTGGGCTGTTAATGTGATTTAAAATGAGATGAGAACTACAAAACCAAAGGAAGACAAACGTCAGCTTCAAGATTCTGACTAGAAGCATGTTTATTTTCTCTGGTTTAAGCAGGCTTCCCTGTGGTGTTGCCATATTATCTTAGTGCTAAAAACAGGTTATTGGAGAAAAGTGACTCAAATATTGACTGATTTAAGCTGTTGTTTAGGGCCTGGAGCAAGCTTTCAGTCAGTAGTTCTGATCCCTTTATCCTATGCTTGCTGAAAAAAATGCTCAGAAGGTTTGTTTGTAGCACATAATCCCATATATTTCTTTGTAATATTGACTATCATGGGAATGAAGCCCTAGCAATACTTCAGGCAGTCAACAATGGTCAGGGGTGATTGGACCATGGTATATTTCCACACAAGCCTGTGGTGAACATAGATTGCCTTGCCCTTAGTTTTAATGTTGTTATGTGGCGTGTTCCTTCAGCCTAGCATACAGTGGGTACCAGAAAGTATTCAGACCCCCTTCAATTTTTCACCCTTTGTCATATTGCAGCCATTTGCTAAAACCGTTCAAACTAATTTTTTTCCCTTATTAATGTACACACAGCACATTGACAGACAAAAAAATAATTTTTGAAATTGTTGCAGATTTATTAAAAAAGAAAAACTAAAATATCACATGGTCCT
>JBBPDA010000037.1:14229082-14248653 GCA_037974385.1 Arnoldichthys spilopterus | reverse complement strand
TTTGTAGGTGCGAATCACTTCCCCCCCCCCCCCCCCCGCCCCCCCCCCCCAAAAGTACTACTGTAATGAAGTAACTAGCCTGTGTTATTCACATTACTTGTCAGTGGTTTTAATGTTATGGCTTATTGGTGTACGTATGTTTTCACTTCGTTAATCAGAATTTATAGTTGGTCATATTGTACAATTGCTGGATGTTTGAAGATCTTGTACCCTGAATTATGGTCTTATGTATTTAGGCACACATTTCAACCGCTTGATCCCAGAGGAGGGTCCAGCATCCCAGAATACATCTGGAGTGAAACGGATCATCTTCTGCACAGGAAAGGTTTACTATGACTTGACCAAAGAGCGCAAGAGCAAAGGGATGGAGGATACTGTAGCTATCGCCCGCATCGAACAGGTGCCTCATTTGTATGAGTTCATATCCACACATCTAAGGAAACAACGTTATGGAACAATGTACTTTACTGACAAGGACTCTATGAAGCAAAATAGTTAGGAAAACTAAAAATGTGTTCTAATCTGTGTTGGATTGTTTTGCAGCTTTCTCCATTTCCTTTTGACCTGGTGAAGACTGAAATTGAGAAGTACCCACAGGCTGAGGTGCTATGGTGCCAGGAGGAGCACAAAAACCAGGGCTACTATGATTATGTCAAGCCACGCATCTGCACCACTATTGGCCACACCCGTCCTGTCTGGTGAGACTTCAGGGCTGTCAAGACCTCAACAGCTATACACTGCATTTTCCCTTTTGTGTATTTTTTAAATGCCCACTGATTAAACTGTCACATTTGAGGTTGTATGTGTTGCTCTCATTCTCAGTTACGCTGGACGTGAGCCAGCTGCTGCCCCTGCCACTGGGAACAAGAAGGCCCATCTCCTGGAGCTGTCACGTTTTCTTGACACAGCCTTCAACCTGGATGCCTTCCAGGGCTAGCTCTAAACGCCTCTCTTCTTATCTGCCCCTAAGCCCACCCCGCTGTCTGCTCTCCACATGCCATCCTTTCATCCCTCCATATCAACTTAAGGCACTGACAGTCTCCACAAAATACATCGGAGCCACTGATAGGATCAATGTGTTACCCATTCATGGCATTGGCACTGATTCTGTTTTTGCCACACTGCTGGAACAATTAGAGACTGCGATTCTTTTTCAGTTTAACATAAGACCTGCTGCTTCTGCTGGGAAGTCCTAAATCTCAGTACAAAATCACAGCTCTCATTCATCAAAGCTCTGTAGCTGTTTGACATGCTGCTGATTCTTCAGGAGGGCTGGGAAACTGCATGCATTACATATTCTAGCTTGTTCAGCTGAGAAGTTCCATAAATCAGCGTCGACATGAAATGACTTGCAACATAGTAATGTTTTTTGCTGACCTTGCCAAGACTCCCTCTGTCCACGATTTTTTAAAACATTATTTATGTATCAAAATACACATAAGCAGAAACTCACCAACTAAAGTTTTATAACCTCATTAAATGCACAATCTTGTCCTCCAATGTGGATGTTTTGTCTGGGAAAACGCACAACTCGCACAACCAGATTTCTTGAGCTTGTTCAAATTAATGCAAAAGTTTTAAAGATACTGAGATATATGTGTTAGGGCTGCAAAATATATCGACTACATCGTTATTGCAGTATCAGTCTCTGCAATACTGATATCACAGAAGCCTGATATAAGCATCTAACCAATCACAGAATTTCTTATAACTTCCATAAGAAGGGATGGGGCTAAACTGTTTTAGGCTAAATAAGCATATACGTGTAAATGTGTTGATTTTGTGTCCTCGCAAAAGAATATGGTTTGAAAACAAGCTGTTTTTTTAAAGCTTAGATTAAATGGACTGTATGGATGGGGGGAGTGAACATACATTGTGAAGCTTTAACACTTTAAGCCTTTTAATTAGAGAAACATATGGACCCTTTAATGTATGGAAAAACATCGCAATATGTATAATCGCAATACTTGGATTTTGTCCATATCGTGCAGCCCATATACTGTATGTATATATTATAGATAGATAGATAGATAGATCATTTTAATGGATTGAAAACCGAATATTTCATTCTTGTTTGAGCTGCTTTAATTAATAGGCTTCACTGTGTATGAATGTAAAAAGACCAGCTCTAAACACCATTACTGTGGAAAACAGATCCTTAGATGTACTTACTTAGTAGTTCATGCTTTGCAGAGAGTAATAATCAGGTCAAGCATCTCCTCTTCTGTTATCTCTTCTCTATGTCCTTGTCTTTGTATCTTATCTGACCTCTGTGCCAAAATACTTCAAGCATTTAAGAGACAACGCAAGCAAAGACAGCCAATATTTTAGCCTCTTTTAATTTATGGAGGTCAAACCGAAACCAAGCTGCAAGATGAACTGATCTCTCCTGGACTAATGAAAGGGAAGTTTATTTATTTTCTTAGTGTTATGTTCCAAAATATTATAATGCATTCAATAAATGTATCTTTTTGTTGATTTTTTTTTGCCTGATTTTATTATGATAATGTGATGTTACGTTATGACAGTTTTTCTAATTTACTTAACATCTGTGCTGCTTTAAAGACTAGAAAGGTTCCTGCTACTCAGCCTTTCCCAGGGTTCACCATAAAGCACAGATCTCTGAAAGCTAATAGTAGACATCTTCAGCACCTGTTTAAGTGCACTGGGATCACCTAAACACTACTTATCTTTAATCTCTACTTCTTGCCAAAGCCACTCTGCACCCATTGGTTTTCTTAAATCCCGTCTCTTCTATTTTGCTCATTTTATTAAAACACTTTTTAGATTCTGTCCATACTTTTTTCAGATCAGCTGCAGTCCTATACTTCGAAAACCCATTTTAGATACTTCATTTTTCTCTATAGACCTATCTCCAAATTTAATTCTTAGCTAAAGTGATGGATTAGATCACCTCAGATTATTTTGTCTCTGTAAGGCTTTCATACCATGTCAATTCCATTCTTGTCCTTAACAGGTTTTGTAACTCCGTTATTTAATGCCCCTGTTGTTCAAGGTGTCCAAGGTTCTTCCTTGGTTCCCTTGCATTCATTGCATACAATTTACACTTTCTTTAGATTATTTGTTAATCGTTGACTGTTAAAATGTCTGCCAATGAAAGATTTACACCCATCAACCCTAAAATTCAAACTACTGATGATAAAAAATAATACTGATTCAAGGGATGGGATATATTAGGCAGCAAGTGAATAGGCAGCTCTTGAGGACAGTGTGTTGGAATCAGTAAAGCAGAAGGATCTAAGTGACTTTGACAACAAATTTTTATGGGAAAAACCAAAACAGCAGGTCTTCTAGGGGTGTTCCCAGAATGCAGTGTTTAGTTCCTACCAAAATGGCCTGCAACCAGCACCAAGGTCAACAGTGCCCAGAGCTCACTAATGCATGTGGAGAGCGAAGGCTAACCTGTCCGGTCTGAACCCACAAAACGGGATTTTTCTTGAAAAAATATATGCTGGCTATAATAAAAAAAAAGGTAGCAGAACACACAGTGCATCACGCCATGCTGCGTACAGGGCTGAGTAGCTGCAGACTGGTAAAGAGTGCCCATGCTGACCCCGGTCCAATGCCAAGAAACAACTTCAATCAGCATGTGAACATTAGAGGACCACAAAGCAATAGAAGGTGACCTGAGCTGGTGAATCGCGTTTTCTTTGTCTGGGCTGTCGGAGAAGATGATCGATCCCAGGATGCCCAGCTCTGGGCAGTATTCCGCTTTGAAATCTTGGGTCTAGCCATTGGTCCAGTTCATCCCTTTATTATAATAGTATTCCCTAATGACAGAGGCCTCTTTTAACAGAATAATGCAGCATGTTACACTGCAAAAATGTGTATAGGAATAATTTGATTTACATGAACAAGAGTTCAAGGTGTTAACTTGGCCTCCAAATTTATCAGCTCTCAATCTGATCAAGCTTCTGTGGGATCTGCTGGAAAAACTACCACACAACTTACAAAACTTAAAGGATCTGCTGCTAACATACTGGTGCCAGACACCTTTAGAGGTCTTGTGGAGTCTCTGTCTCGATGGCTCAGAGCTGTTTTGTCTGCAAGAGGGGGACCAACACAATATTAGCAAGGTGGTTTTAATGTTTTGACCGATTGGTGTATAATAAAAATACATTCTCTCACAGTTTTGTCCCAGTTCATGACTTTATTCATCACAGATCTACAACATTGCATATACATTTCTATATTTTGTAGCTCACTTTTGAAAAAAATGTTCTATTAGTGGGCAAAGAATGTTTTTCTCCAAACTTTTTAAATCAACCTATTTAATTCTTTAACATTCACAACTTTAGCAATCAAAAGATTTAATTACCATTTACAAAATGGAATCCATGTAAAATACCACATTAAAAGAAATAATCACCTTCTTAAAATCAGGTAATGTGCAAAAACACAACAAGGTAATTTCAGTACAGATTCCATTGCAGATAACTGTAAATCTTGGCATCCTCCAAAGTCCTGTTTTTGTATCTGCTTCACAGATTACAGACTAGAGTGAGGGCCTGTCTTTTCTTTGATGTACTCAAACACATTCTTTGATTTACGCAGGTAAGAACTGTAGTCATCACAGTAGCTTTTTAGCAGCGTGTATAAATGACCTGTGGAAAGAAACATTTTCATCAACTGTTTTAATACAGCAAAAAAAATAAATAAAACACCATTATACACGATCAGCTATAACATTGTGCCCACCTGTCTGATTATACATATAGGTCCCCCTAATGCAGCTAAAACAGCTCTGACCCTCTGTTCTATCAAGTGTCAGCATTACTATTTTAAACTACAGTAGCTCTTCTGTGGGACTGGACTAGATGGGCAAACCTTTATTCCCCACATGCATCAATGAGCCTTGGGTGCACATGACCCTGTTGCCAATATACCTGTTATTCTTCCTTAGATCACTTCTGGTAGGTATCAAACTGTTTCAGGTCATTTTTTTCTGCTTCCAGCACATCAATTTCAAGAACTGACTGTTGACTTGCTGCCTAATATATCCCACCCCATGACCGGTGCCATTGTAATGAAATAACTAGATAATCAATGTTATTCACTTTACCTGTCAGTGGCGTTAATGTTATGGCTGATTAGTATATGTTCATGTGGAGCTTCTGCTTATGTTCACTGTTATGCATTTTTGTTTTAGATTAAAGCTCATGTAGTACTAACCCACAGTGATTTTTTGAGTCATCAGTATGTCATGCATTCTCTGCAGTTCCTGTGCCTGAAACGTGTTCCCAAAGGTGAAGAATGCCAAGTCTCGCTGAGCCACGGCTGCGGCCATTATCTGGATGAGAGCTTTTTATAGACAAAGTGATATTTGGTTAATTAACACATTTGGCAAGATGATTTCAAGAATGTTTACATATAAATAAGACAGCAGTTACCTTTGAGCTTTGGATCACCATTAAAAGCCCCACATCCCCAGTTGCCTGTTGCAATGGCAGGTGTGTAGTCCGAAGGAATATTAGGATCTTTCTTGAAGCCAACATAGGCCTTAAAGACAAAATGTATGCAATGCAGTTGAATGAAGCACATTCATGCATTTCCTACAATGTTTCATCAGTTTTAAAGAAAAACCGCTGACCTTGTTCAGCTCTCGCTTTAAGTTTTCTTCTGTGTACTGATCTTTGGGGTTCTTGAAGCTCAAAGCATCGATGGCAACTATCTCGCAATACCGCCTTTTCCACTCGTCTCTATAACAAAAGCCTATTGGAGTGATCTGGTGAATCTTGTGAAAATGCCAAGCAAAAGAACCCAGCCACCTCAGAATCTAACTCACACGCTTTGCTGATGATGAGGGGTTGTGGTCTGGCTTTACTGTGACCTTCATAATTAATAAAAGTCTATTTCCCCAGATAATCGCATCAGTAAGTTTATTCGTTTCTTTCGTCTCAGTAAAATGTATTGAAACATTTCTAACCAGAGTTGGTTAAATTAACTCTGATTAGCAACTTTAAGTAGTATTCAGTATTTGTGATGCTTCTTTACCTCATTGTGTCATCTGTACATGGGCCTTGCCATTGAAAGCTATCACTATAGCCAGAGTACAAGCTGTATGTCTGAGCCCCTGACAAGAAAGAAATGACAGAAACTGTTTAAAGGAAACGGCACACATTTCAGACTGTGACCTCTCACCTGTGCCCATTAACCAGGACACTGCAGAGGTTAATAGTTTGCTAGTGCAAATGTGTTCACAAACGCTTGGCTACTACCTGTGATCTTCAGGCATTCATTGTCAGCCAGTTTCTCTGTGAAGAGCCTGGCCACGATCAGCTCTGGACTCATAAGGAATCGGATCTCTTCTTGGACTAGTCCTCTTCCCAGCACTCCTCCACCTATAAACTTGCAGGCGAAATCCACCTGTCCAACATGAAGGAAGAAGGCATTGTTCTGCATTAAAGGTGAAACAGACTGGTTTCAGGGGTATGTGAGCTACCAGCTACTACAACTGATCCCAGTTCATTTAGTTGTTAGCGTTTTTCTACTTGAGAAATCCTCGTAGATCAAATCCTTTGCTTGGAAAGGAATGTGATTTGGAAAACGAAAAAATGGAATACTAACCTGCAGCATGCCTCTACCATCACGCTCAATGGCCCCATGGGGAGAGACATGAAGGTTGGTCACAGTGTCAGTTTGCCTGTAAGAAAAAATGGCATCAGAGTTTTGCTATTTCTTGCATATGCTTCTTTAACGAAAGCAAAAGTTACTTACTTTTTCCAGTTTGGGAGTTGAGAGGTTGGTATGAAGATTCTTTCAAAAGTGACTAGTCCATCAGGTCTTTTGCCTGTTCAACAATAGAGTAAAACAGCACAGTGCCATAACTAGTAAAGAAACATGAGGCTTCCTGTTTGCGGTCAAGCAGTCTGATACCTACCATGCCCCAATTCATGATGCTCCCACCTTCTCACTTCACTATGGGTATGTTAATATTTGATTCATATGCGCAACCCGTATTTCACCAAACACGGCGAGATTCATTATTGCCAAAAGAGTTTTTTCATTTCACATGATCAGAGAGCATTGGGCTGCATTCACCATTATGTTCCTGTTTATTTTTCTTTAATATGTTCTTGAGAAAGGCTCAATGAAAAGTCAGATTCACAAAGTGTTCGCAAAAGTCAGAACTGTTATAAGGATGAAACCCATTGTCCTCGTAAAATGAGAGTGTCCATTGTTCCTAATTAGCATAGGCCTATGCCACAGAAATTGGTGTCTATAAATTGCATAATCAATCATCGATTATGGAAAGGTACAGTTCTTAAGTTCTTTAAATGATGTAATTCTTACACAGCTGCAGAATTGAGAAAATGGATTATGCATTATTTTGCAAAATGTCAGCGCACGTGTTCTCTTTAGTGTGCACTGGATATTAGCTAAGAACAAATGGTAAATGTCAGAATGTTTGTGCGACTGTAAGTACGTTTTAAGAAGCATTTTCTACCTAAGAATGGTTGATGAATGAGGCCCAATATTGCAAAAGAGTGCTTATTTAACTAAATCCTTATGTCTGTGTCTGTGCTGCTTTTTTTTAGCAAATGAGTTTTGTGTGGACTCTAGGAATTCCAATTACTATGGTGCATTTCTTTGCTTAAAGTTCTTTGTGTAACTATCCTGTTGGTTTCAGACTGTCTTTTAACTCTTTTTAAGTAACTGCTGGCTTCTCTCTCACCTTCCTTATCATAAGTCTGAGAGAAACGTTGCATGTAGCACCAGGGACAATTGTGTCTCTTTGTGACAACTTTCCCAATATTACGAAACTAAATGACTAGTTTAATCACTAATTGTGTGAAATCTTAACCATGTTCTCTATGATGACAACAGGTACAATGTAAAATTAAATTTTTTTTTAACCTTTACATAAATGTATAGTATAAAATAGGGTCTGAATACATTTTTGTTATGACTGTTGCTTATGACAAGAATAAGGTCAAAATATACTGTATACACAGTAGACTGACGTTTAGTTACAGGTAGAGAAAAGACTCAATTCCAGTGATCTTCAATATTATCAAAAAGTCATGATTACCTTCTTCAGTCACAGTTTTGAAGTAATGGAAAAGGGCTCTCAGCTTCTGTTCCTTCCGCATACATGTGTTACCGAACAGGCTGTAAAAGTACATGTAAGAAACACTAAACAAATTGTAGGATATATACCTTAAATATACAGAACTGAAACCTGTGTGCAAAGCTATAGTGTACTCACATTACAGATGGTTTTCTTTGTAAACCTCTGAGAGCTTCTAATTGTGACTAGTCTGGTCAAAAATTCTAATATGGCTAACGGTATTTGAATGCTGTTTAGCCTTCATTTACACATCAAGTTTTTATTTGCTTAGAGAACTGTTAGGATTTCTGGTCAGGCTTTTTCTTTTCAGTGGTGCAGATGGAGAATCAAACATATTTTATTCACATATACACATACTTTATAATATGTATAAGATAAAATGCTTAAATGGAGTAAAACCTGCTAAAGTTGATGGTGGAGTAACTGTAGTATTCACTGCCAGGCTTGGTGCTGTTACGATGTGGGAAGGTGCAGAAGAAAGCATTGGCCAGCAGGCAGGAGATCTGCACCTGGGACAATGTTATGGCATGGTTGGAGTTCTGCTTCAGCAGAGGAATGGGCTGTGCATAAACAAAAAATAACATATAAACAAAACTATGGAACAATAATAATAATAATAATAATAATAAAAACAAATTAGAGTTAAAAATTATGAAATTAATAAATACATGAATTAATGTCAAAAGCTATTCTGCACTTGGTTTACCTTTTTGGTATGGTGATCTAACTGAAGGAAAAGGATACAGTAGCTTTTTTTTTATCAACTGTGCAAAATGCAGGAGATAAAACAAAAATGCAATGTCACAGCCACCCTTGGCAGGAGCAGTGTAAAACACCTTGTGGCAATCAAGGGGTCCACCATACCCTGCAAAAATTGTTGTCTAAGGGGGAAGGTGTTTGCATCCTGGCCAGAAACATAACTGGCTTTGCTCTCTCTAGATGGGGCGACTGGTCCTGCCTCTCCCCCATTACTCAGTGCAATGCTGACCAGTCCAGGCATGTGTTAGCCTCCTCCATATAACGCTATCCAGTAAAGTTAGTAACAGTTTAAAAAGATGTGGTGGAGTTTCACACATCTTGGAGGATACATGTCCTAGTCTGCACCTTTGCAGGATTCATAGCATTGTTTAATACAAGGAGGACCGGCTAGTGAGTAATTAGTACTAAGAACTAAACTGGGAAGAAAAGTGGTGAAAAAATGCTTTATGTAAACATTCCTCTGCCCCAAATATCTGAGTATGTTGCAGATCTCAAATTTGAAATCTGATTATATTAATTAAACTCATTTTAGCTGGTCAATGAAAATACTGAAAATCTTTATTTGTACTTTTGTCAGGCTGAAGAAAATTGAACAAATTACAAATTCTTGTATTTTTTTCTGTTACATAAACATTTCTGGAAATGGGGTTTGTTTGTGTAAATGCATTACTTTTCCCATAAAAAAAGTGTCTGTTTCTGCATAATTTCAGGTTATCATTTACAGTTATCATATAAAAGCATGAACACAATTCAGCTCTTACGTGTCTGATTAGATCCGGCAGCTGCATTGCCAGTTTGGCCATTCTGGCGATCAACCAGGGAAACTCGTTTCCTTTGTCATGTACATGCTGGTAAAGAAATATAGGTGAAAGCAAATGTTATTGTACAACCCCAAATCAGAAAAAAATTGGGACGGTATGGAAAACGCAAATAAAAAAAAAAAGAAAGTGGTCATTTCTAAATTTACTTGTATTTCATTGCAGACAATGTGAACACAAAGTATGTCATGTTTTTCTCTGGTCAACTTAATTTCATTTGTAAATATATACATCCTTTCCTGTCATTCAGCCCTGTAACACATTTTAAAAAAAGTTGGAACAGGAGCATTTCAGTGCTAGTAATGAGATAAATTGGTTAAATAATGATGTGATTTGAAACAGGTGATGTCAACAGGTGATTGTAAATATGATTTGTTACAAAAGCAGCATCCAAGAAAGGTCTAGTCCTTTAGGAGCAAAGACGGGCCGAGGATCGCCAGTTTGCCAACAAATACATGAGAAGGTTATTAAAATGTTTAAGACAATCTTACTCAAAGAAAGATATTAAGAGATTTGGATATTTTACCTTCAGCAGTGCATAACATAATTAAAAGATTCAAGGAATCTGGAGGAATTTCAGTGCATAAAGGACAAGGACGCAAGTCTAAGCTGAACAACCGTGATCTCTGATCCCTCAGGTGGCACTGCATCAAGAATCGTCATTCATCTATAAGTGATACCACCACATGGGCTCAGGACGACTTTGGCAAGCCTCTGTCAAGTACCACAATACGTAGTTACATCCACAAAAGCCAGTTAAAACTGTACTGTGCCAAAAGGAGGCCTTATGTTAACAGTGTCCAGAAGCGCTGTCGACTTCTCTGGACTCTGAGGCACCTGGGATGGAGCATCACACAGTGGAAGCGTGTACTGTGTACAAAGAAGAAAAGGATCATCCAGACTGTTACCAGCAAAGTCCAAAAGCCAGGGTCTGTCATGGTATGGGGTTATGTCAGTGCCCTTGGCAAAGAGGCATAGAGATTTTGGAGCACAAGAAGACATCTTTTCCATGCATTTTTAACCAGACAATGCAAAACCACATCCTGCACACATTACAAGTTCTGGCTGCGGAGGAAAAGGGGACGGGTACTTGACCGGCCTGCCTGCAGTCCCAACCGAGAACAGAGAATGTGTGGTGCATTTTTAAAGCACAAAATGTGACAATGAAGACCCTGTACTGTTGCCCACTTGTTTGCAGGAAGAATGGGACAAAATTACACCTGAAACACTTCATCAATTGGTGTCTTCAGTCCCTAAACATCTTTTAAGTATTGTGAAAAGCAATGGCAACATTATACAGTGGTAAATGCTTTACTGTCCCAACTTTTTTTGGAATATGTTGCAGGTATGAATGACAGGAAAGTATGTTTACAAATGAAATGAAGTTGACCAGACAAAACATGACATATTTTGTGTTCATATTGTCTGCAATGAAATACAAGTCAAAGTAAGTTTAGAAATCACTATTTTCTTTTTTTATTTGCGTTTTCCATACCATCCCAACTTTTTCTGATTTGGGGTTGTATAAATTTACTAGTTTATGAAATACACCTTCCTTAGTTGTAGATGTTATCTAATACACCAGATGGGTGTGCCGGATGAATTTATACCAGCGCCACACCCACTAACTTGCCACTGCTGTTTTGTTGTCAGTCCTGAGAATAATAACTGGTCACCAGTAATTCTTTTCCATTTACACACATCATTAATGGGGCTTATAAGCAACAGTCAGGCTACAGTCACTAATGATATCCTAAAAAGAACCAATTACGTAGGTGTTTCTGATAAATTGGCCAACAAATGCAAATATAAGGATGGTGTAATTAATAAACTGGAAATTCAATGTTTTCTTCAATGCTGTTGAACTCACTGACCCTAACATAGGAGTTAAGGGCATCGAAAGTCCATTCAGATCTGTATTTTTGATTATATGACATAATGGCCATCTGAAACAATGAAAGAAAGGAGAAATATAATTTAACATCACTTAACACAAACAGCATTGCAGTAAGGTAAGGTAAATACGCATCATCATACCTCCACTTCTTTGACTGAAGCCTTGCCGTTTTCAATGTAACGTAGAGCTTTTAGTGTGGCCTGCCAGCGACTCTCATATCCAAACTTTGAAGACTGTAAAGAAAACAAGCCTCTAAATCAGAGGTGTCAAACTCCAGTCCTGGAGGGCCAGAGTCCAACACAGTTGGGTGATTTTCCTGATCAAACACACCTGATTCAACTTACCTGCTAAGTGCCAGGTTTAGTGAGTGTGTTTGAGGAGAGAATGTACTACTCCAGGACCGGAGTTTGACACCCCTGCTCTAAACAAACAAATAAACACAATTTTCTGCCCAATTTAGTCATCTCCAATTCCACCCAGAAGTTAGGACTCCCCCATCATACAATACCACCAACACTGGGAGGCTGAAGGCTTCCTCAGAGTCACATGCAGCCGGCCACAGCATTTTTAAAACTGCAGCCAACGTGGTGTCATTGGACAACATAATACAATTTGAGGGGAGCACTAACTGGCAATTCAGATGATAGGACACAGTGATAAGGGGATGGGGGGGGGCCATCCTACCCAACCAAAAGAGCAAGTAAAGCCAATTGTGCTCTCTTGGACTCCAGCAACAGATGCCTGTTGCACCGCTGAGAATTGAACCCATGATCTCCCAAAGATAGGGCTGACCATTAGATAGTTGTGTCACTTTGGAGCCCCACAATGCTTTTACTATGCATTGTGGGCATCTTAGCCATAGTTCAGTGAGAGAGAAAAAAATTACACAACTTGTACAATTATAATGACGTCTACTTTTGCCCATATTTGGGAACCTGTTCACCAACAAGCTTCAAAGAAAAGAAAGTAAAAGCATGACTTACGAAAATGTGAGGTAATTTCACATGGCTTTGGTCCCAAACGTGTTGTCCCTTATTTGGCAAGAGTTTACCATTATAAAATACACTCGTCTGTTGAGACAAAGGATCTACATGGATGACCAACTTTAACTGCAATGTTCTATACATGTTGGGCCATATTTTACTGTGTCAGGGTGCATGCAACACCTTTCTTCAAATTTTAGTGAACAAGTTCAACAGTTTAACACACTGAAACATATGGTATATATGATAAATTAAATATGAAGCAACACTTGCACAGACCAAATGTTATGTTTAGTCTTTTCCCCAAAGTGGTATTCACTATATGAATGGTAACATTGTCAAAACGTTTCTTGTTGCATCTCTGGTCATGAAAGGCCAGTGTCCAGTACAGTTTGGTGGTTTCCCTGCTCATACACTCCTGGTCCAACTTATCTGCAATTCCCAGGTTTAGGGAGTATGTCTGAGGAGAGAAATCATCAAACTGTGCTGAAAGTTGGCCCTCACTGAGCAGAGGTAAGGAATTCTGTTTTATTGGAGTATCCATCATTTGTTGTGGTTTTACCATTTATTTGAACAGACAGGATAAACACTTCTAAAACAGCTGCTAAACACCAGAGTATAGCATCCATGCAAGAGAGTGTGGACCGAGGTGTAGTATAAGACTGTTTCCATATTCAATATGTCTAGAGGATGGTTTTTCTATCATCACAGATTTAATAAAACCTTTTCTCCAAACAGCAACTTTATCATTGTTAGTAAGGAGCAGCTGCTGTTTTTAATAAACACATTTGAAAAATGGTAAAAACATAGGTTATGATATAACAGTGATTACATCGTTTGAAAAGAAAAGCTCAAGTATAAGAGCACTTACATCTATAAGCACAGTGTGTTTTGCAGTGGGGGACAGCTTATCGAGCTGCATGTGGCACTCAGGCTTTTTCTTCAGCTGTATGATGGGGAACGAATCTACCAGCTTTTTTCCAGTGTCGAGGTGTGACCCTGAGCATGCGGCGCCCATACTGGAGGAGTGACTGTTCCTAGGCCTTGAGGACTGCTCCCTTGATGACCCTTTGCTGGTGCCTGCTCCACTATTGTTTTCCCACTCCATGTGGTTGAGACATTGTTTCATTTGAGTGCTTGCATTTCTATTAAACATCTATCAAGGAAGAACATGAGAAAGACTAAGATATATGAAAAATCAAAATAAAAAAATCATATGAACATACACATGGAAGCTTAATACAGTCCCAACAAGCCCACTGTTTTCTTATTTTCTTCAAATTAAAGCCCAGTAAGGTCCCAGGACATAGTATAGCAGATAAAATCCTTTAACATGCACACAAAAAGTCTAGCTGTGGACCCAGTACATGGAGGAGTGGGCTAAAACAGGCCACAACTATATCAAGAGACGTGAATGTATTTTGCAGTATACATTGAATACTATCACACTGCTCCCTTCACTCTTTCTGCTAACAGACTCAAACCACACAACTAACTTCTTTAAGTCCATTAAATCCTAACATTCGCTTTTCAGTTTATTAGAAACACTCACCATGTACTTTTACTTACTAGCTACTTTAATATAAACACCTACTTTGTTAAGATAAGAGCGGGTGTGGCGTTTTGTGCTTACAATTCTTTTTTTTTGGTAACATTCTGCATATCAGGATGCAAAGTGAAAGTAAAACGCATGTTAGATTTAGATGTGTACTTGTGTGTGTGTGTGTGTGTGTGTGGTGTGAGGGGGTGAGGTTCTGCTTTTATATCAATCTAGACAATAAGGTTCAGTTACCCAGACAGGGATTAAGCCTAGTGCTGGACTACACTGCATTCTCAATGGAGACTGTATGCTGACTGTCTGTCACTGAAAGCATAATACAGTGCAGGACTAGGCTTAGTTCTTACCTGGGGATTATCAGACAAAAAAACACACAAGTAATAACATGTTAAGACATTAAGAAGAAGATTATGAACAAGGAAGAGTGTGTGAGTCCTGTTTAGCATTAACATCATCACCAAACCTTCAACATTTAGCTTCAAAATGTGGATTTTCTGTGCAGTTAGCTTCGACTAAGAGGCGCTGGACAACTTCTGACGTTTCTGTGCCTCGCAATCATTTCACGAGAGAAAGAATGAAGCTCGTTCACGAAAAGTTTCGTGTTCCTTCAAATGAAAACACAGGAATTTCCGCTTTCGATTTCACAGAAACGCCGCGACACTGCGCTGACATTTCGACGACTTCAGCTTTACTTCCAGCGAGGACTCTGACTGAGAGGCACACACGCAGACAAACGAAAGACACTTTCTCTACTCACGGTGTGTGGAGACGGCGGTCGGGCTCTGCTCGGTTCTGTACAGCGGAGCTACAAGAGCGGGAGCGATATTCTCAATGCGAAAGTGAGAGTAAGAACCGCTCTACTCACAACCACGAAAAACGTCTCACCTGACCGGATATGTTGGGAAAATTCCAGAAGAAAACTCATTTCTTTGGTCTCATAAACACACTCTTGTCGTTCATCGTAACTCTTTCTGCTTAAATCATTTCCAAACTAGTGTTTACGCCATAAACTTCACGCGCACTTGAGTGAGCGAACCTTACAGTAGGCTAACCGTCATTCTGCACTTCGCTCCTTCTACCAACAGATGGTGCTACCACTCAAATAATTCCGCTTAGAAGAGCCATTGTGTTCCAATGCTCATCTCTTCAGTTTATTTTGAACACCCATCCTGTTCTTTTACTCACTGGTCCCTCTGTACAGTTACAGACTATAGCCCATCTGGTGGTGCTGGCCATGATTAAAATGTAAACATGTGAGCGAATCTTAAACTCAGTGCCACAGATGGTACTAGGGATGAGGGGGACAGGGCATTACTCTCAGGTGCATATGCACCATTTTGTCCAAAAACTCTGTCCCTATATGATGTGATAACATCAGTAAAAGTCAGAAAATACTGCACAGGGGTTAACTGTTCTGTTAGTTAGACTATATGGCAGCACACAGCTGAAATGGGCAGTAGGCATAAGCCAGTGTGAGTCCAAATATATATAACGTAAGCAGGATATGAGCACAGAGTGCAGTACTATCACTGCTTATAATCATGTAATACCTAGAGTTTGTGTTACCTTATGGCTACTCACTGCAAATGATGTATAGTCCACTCGAGTGCTTAGTCATCCACATCGAGACGCCCTCTGCACAACAGGTGAGCCACACACTGAAGATGAGTGTAGGCCATACATTACTGTTAACCCCAGCATTCTTTACACTATGCAGTTGCGATTTAATGAAGTTAATTAAATTATAAACCCTTTTTCCTTTTTAAAATCTTTTATTTCACACATCTTTTATTTTCACCTGACTCTGCCACTTTGTTTAACATTACCATAAGCATAATCCTAAAAGACGTCTCTTTAAGGTTTAGTGTTCCGAGCTCCTAGAAGGAGCTGGATATTAAGCTGCCTCAGTTTCATGTTTCAAGTTAAGTTTCATGATCATACAGGTCCTTTATGACCTGATCAGGTGACTGCTTTTGGTAGCTTGGCCGCACTGTTTTTGGTAGCTTGGTTGTTGATTAACAATCTCATTCCAAACAGTTTGATCATGAAACTGAAAGTGAACTTGTCATTGTGAACACAGCCACACACAAGCTGTGTGCATTTAACCCATTACATGTGCACACATGGAGCAGAGGCAGCTATGAACAGCGTAAGGTCAAGGGTACCTCAGTGGTACCCGGGCTGACCTGCAACCTTCTGTTTACCAGGGCAAGGTCCTAACCACTAGGCCACCACTGCCCACTCATAAATGCTGACCAGTGTAGGCCTGTGTTGATTGTTTTCTCAGCCATGACTTCATAAAAACTCAATAGCCCATTCCTTTTTGTGCCAAACCATTGGCCCAAATTATGCAAATTAACTAATTAACCATAATTATATAATCTTAAAAGTTGAAACCATTTGCTGAAAGTTTGGTCCCCCTGAGTTAAAAAATCTCACCACACTTACCCAAGCCACCTGACCACAGAGCAACTACTGAACAGATATTATTTGTGTGGTGAACCATTGATGTAGTAGTGGCATTGTAGTGGGTGTAGTTGTGGTATGAGTATATCTTATCATGGGCAGTGATAGCCTAGTGGTTGAAGACTTGCCCATGTGAATGAAGAATCACAGGTAAACTTACAGGTCCACATACCCGAAATACCCTTGAGCAAAATACCATCCTGCTACACTGCTCCCCATGCGTTATTTATAGCTACCTACTGCTCAATGCGTGGATAGGTTAAATACGAAGGTCACATTTTGTTGTGGTGCACTTTGTATGATGGGTTGTGTTCACAATGACAATCACATTCACTTCAGATAAAGTTGGGTTTTTCACACATTTCAGTATCACCTCCAGGTTCAGAGTTGTCACCACTTAAAAACATCCAACCAAGAGCAGAAACTGACCACTAATGGAGGGCTAAAGGACAGCTAACACAAAAAAGTGCATCAACACAGGACTGCAGTCTCTAACTGTACACAAACCAGGTGGAGCTACAAGGCAAGGGTTTCTAATAAAGTGGCCCATGAGTAAAGCACTTGTATTAGACATTCTTGGCCAGTCTCTCATTAATAATACATTTAATATCTCTTGGAATAATTATGTTCCGACAAAACTGACCACAACAAATTGTGAGCACTGACACTGAAGCCACCCAGAGGTGATGTGCCATCTCAGTAATATGCATGACCTGTGAGCTCTCTGAAGGAACTGTATGAGAAACCGTCATGCTATTGTGATAAATACAACAACATGGGTTTGGGAGATGTTCGGAAAACTGTTGTCACTTCTGCAACACAGTCCACCACTGCATCAAGAAATGCAACCTGAAACTCTTTTATGCAAAGAGAAAGGCATGCATCAATTCTGTGCAGAAATGCCAATGAGTTCTCTGGGCCTGAGCTCATCTCGAATGGATTAAAAAACAGCAAAAACTTATGTTGTGGCCAGAGGAGTCCACATTTCAGTCTGTTTTCAGAAAAAATATGGCTCAACCCAGAGGATGTTTTATCTGACTTTCTGCAGTAATTCTCCATTGTCTGACCTTTCACTCTCATCTTTGCCACCCCAGCCAACATCACTGATTAAATAACAACTACAGATCACCTCGGTCTATCCAGTGAGAGGTCAGTGGACTAAATAAGGCTAATGTTAGAATGGATTTACTGAGTATAGCATTATGTGTAAATATATAGTTAGTTCTATTTACATTAATGTATTATACACATTATAATATATATATTTTTAAATAGTTACAGCTCTGTGCAAACGTTTTAGACACAGGACGTCAGTCCTTCATTAGATAAAATTAGGTGCTGATTGAACTTCACACATCCTTGAAGTAGCTGGAGGCATGGAGGAAAAATCTAGAGCCAAACCTGTGTGTTCTAACCAGCTCACATGACATCAACTACTTTATACGAACAAATCTTCATTAATTTCACTGCTTTCCTTTGTTTGCATTCATTCTAATGTTCGCTTGTGTTTTTGCTGCAGAACGAAACTGCTCAGATAAATGGCTTTAAACTAAGACTTTTGCATAGTAGTGTATATGATTGTCCAGATGTCCAGAGAGAGTGTAACTTTTCTCACCAAACAAATATTAAACATTATTTAACATGATCAATTTTAAGTCGTAATTATTTAGTTGGGTCATACTATTGACCTCCCAAAGACATGAGGGAACTGCATCAGGTTTTGGTTTGGCACCAAATTAAATTTAGAGTAAAAATAAAGCTTGCAAGCATAAATTTTGTGCTTACACTTTTGTTAACATTGTGCATACATGACACGAAGTGAAAGTGAACGTGAAACGCATGTAAAGGTTTAGATGTGTATATGTGTGTTCGTGTGTGCCTATGTGGTGTGTGTGGGTGTGTGTGAGGTTCTCAATGGAGACTGTCCACTGAAAGCATAATACAGTGCAGGACTAGGCTCAGTTCTTACCTGGGGATTATCAGACAAAAAACAGACAAGTAATAACATGTTAAAACATTAAGCAGAAGGTTATTAACACGGGAGAGTGTGTGAGTCCTGTTCAGCATGAACATCATCACCAAACCTTTAACATTTAGCTTCAAATGTGGATCTGTGCAGTTAGCTTCGACTAAGAGGCGCTGGACAACTTCTGGCTGACATTTCACTTCACAGAGACGAGTAACAAGAGAAATAATGAAGCTCGTTCGCGATTATTTCATGTTCCTTCAGACAAAAACACAAGAATTTCCGCTTTCGATTTCACAGGAACGCTGCGCTGATATTTCTACAACTTCAGCTTCACTTCCAGCGAGGAGTCTTACTGAGAGTGAGTCGCGCAGACAAACGGGAGACACTTTCTCTACTCACGGTGTGTGGAGACGGCGGTCGGGCTCTGCTCGGTCCTGCACAGCGGAGCTGAAGTGAAGATATTCTCAATGTGAAAGTGAGAGTAAGAAAGAACCGCTCTACTCACAACCACGAAAAACGTCTCACCTGACCGGATTTGTTTGGACTCTTTGGTCTCATAAACACACTCTTGTCGTCCATCGTAACTCTTTCTGCTTAATTCATTTCCAAACTAGTGTTTACGCCATAAACTTCACGCGCACTTGAGTGAGCGAACCTTACAGTAGGCTTGCCGTCATTGTGCACTTCGCTTCTTCTACCAACAGATAGCGCTACCACTCAAATAATTCCTCTCAGAAAAGTCATTATGTTCCAACGTTCACCTGTCCGGTTTATCAGAAACACTCCAACAATACTTTAACTTACTGGTCACTTTATTATAAACATCCACCTTGTACTTCTATGCGCTGGCCACTTTATTAGAAACATCTATCCTGTACGTCTATGCACTGGCCACTTTATTAGAAACACCTATCCTGTACTTCTATGCACTGGCCACTTAATTAGAAACACCTATCCTGTACTTCTATGCACTGGCCACTCTATTAGAAACACATATCCTGTACTTCTATGCACTGGCCACTTTATTAG
>JBBPDA010000037.1:14214395-14228982 GCA_037974385.1 Arnoldichthys spilopterus | reverse complement strand
TATCCTGTACTTCTATGCACTGGCCACTCTATTAGAAACACATATCCTGTACTTCTATGCACTGGCCACTTTATTAGAAACATCTACATTGTACTTCTATGCACTGGCCACTTTATTAGAAACATCTACCTTGTGCTTCCCATTATTGGCTACTTTATTAGAAACACCTACTTTGTGCATCCCCTCACTGGCCACTTTACTACAAACACATCATTGGCTGCTGTATGAGGTTCATCTACCATATAGGTCCAAAATAAAGGTGTACAATTACAGACCATAGCCCATCTGGTGGTACTGGCCACAAAGACGAACAAGTGAGAGAATCTACAGCTAAACTCACCAACCACTTAATTAGAAACACCCACCACTGATGTGGTAGTGGTATGAAAGTAGGTGTAGTTTTGGTATGAGTGTATCAGACACATTGGGGTTTTTCACACACGTCAGTGTCACCTCCAGGTTGAGGGTGGTCTGCCACTCAAAGATATCCAGCCAAGAAATTGACCACTAATGAAGGACTAGAGCACAGCCAACACCAAAAAAGTGAATCAACACAGGACTGCAGTCTCTAACTGTACACAAACCAGGTGGAGCTACAAGGCAAAGGTTTCTAATAAAGTGGCCCAAGAGTACAGCACTAGCACTAGACATGTTATTCTTGGCCAGTCTCATTTAATATTTCTTGGAATAATCATCTGTTTCAACAGAATTGACCACAACAAATTGTGAGCACTGACACTGCAGCCACTCATAAGTAAAGCGTTGACACTTAGAGAAATTCATACTTTCTTTTTTAAACTTCTTATTTTAGTAAGCCTTACCTTTTTAGCCACGGTGTAAGCAGAGCAAACATAGTCCACTTTATTATTGTAACACTAATAAACGTGAGTCCTGCGCTCACTGACTCACTGTTCAGAATGACCAAAGTCCTCTGACCCCTACTGCAGGATGCCATTGATAGAGAATCACCTCTGGCCACAGAAACAACAGGCCACTATAAGTGTGAAAAGCTCTCCCTGTTTGAATCAGATAGTACTTCCCAGAGGGTTTTTTTCTAGTTTTTTTCAGCAGAGATTCTCCACTTTGTGCCCTATCACATGATTAGACTTATCTCTGCCACCTCAACCAAAAGCAATAAAATAAAGCACAACTACATATCACCTCAGTCTATCCAGTCAGGTGTGTGGGTTAAATAAGGTTAATGTTAGTACTGATTTTTTTAGTATAGTGCCAAGATTGTTTATTTATGTATTTGTGTTTGTAATTCAACTGTCAGATTTGAATTTTATGATATTGATTGGGTGTTTCTGTAGTGATTTTTACATACTATTGACCTCCCATAGACTTCTAGAGGGCATAGAAGTGCATTAAGTTTAAAGTCGTGGTTTGGCACCAATCGATTTCCCCATCTACCTCAGAAGCAGTCAGTCGGCCAAGAGAGTTTTTGGCGTCCAACTGATGTCTTCAGCTTAGCACATTTACACAATTACACAATTGTGAACACTGCTAACCAAGACTAGCAATCAATAGTCACCAAATTTTGTTTTATTGAAATGCATCACCAAAACGTTTCTCAAAGGGCAACCTGCTCATCATTAAGGTAGAGCAGGACTGTGGATGTGGTTTAAGACACTTACTTTCTCTATAAATAAATGATCGCTACAGACCACCATTTCAGACAACATCAGAGATGGTATTTCCAAAGCATGCCTTCAGCATGAAGTTTTGTTCATTCCGATAGCTCAAAACCAGTCATACTGTGTCCTAAACCACATTCACAAGTCTTTGCCACCTTAATAAGGAGCTGGATGCAGTTTGAGTGGGTGGAAACAAGTGTTGCAGATGTATACGTGCAGAACATGTGGGTGAATATTATTTTAGCATTTCTTTAGCCTTGTAATTCCAGTGCTAAATAAAAGAAGCAGCATTTGGACTCAAATCATAATCCACTACACCTGGAAATTGTGTCATTTTTTGCCAAACTATTCTTTTAACTTGTCACGCACATCCTCAAGCATAAAAACACTTCAATGGTGCGACGTCCTTGGATTATTATGTGGAATACTGAATGGATATTTTCAACATATTCATGAAACATTTTGAGCATAAAACTGTTATTTTTTTATGCAGCTCCAAGGCAAACATTCTGTCCAGACATTTAAGTATAGAATGACATGGTTTTGTGTTACTCTGATGAAGCTGCGCTGCCCATTTACACTGAGCATTAACGGAGAGTCAGAGTTGTGTTACAGCCTGACAGTGTTTACTACAACACGGATTAATTTCAGTGCACATCCAACAGGAGTCACAACACTCTTTCAGCGTAGGGGGGCTGTATTCGGGGTTGACATACTTTCTCTTGAGCCTTTTCTGTTTTCATCCTAATTAGGGATGCCACAGTGTGATTGAGCGGGACAGAACGTCCGCTTCAATCGGCCTTCGCCCGGGCTGATGTGGCTGTTAACGTCCGTCCGAGTTACGCCGCTGCGTATCATCCGCAGGCTCTCACAACAAGCCCCCCCACCCCTTTCCCCTTTTGAGGTGACTTCTCACAGATGTAATGCAAACGCAGCTGTTTGAAATATACGCTGAAAACGCTGACAAAGCCAAGCTTGTGTAACGTGAACTATACACAGCATGAAATCAGACTGCCAAACATTGAGGCTGCTGTCAGAACTGTCCTGCACGTTTCAATGCAGGTTATGATAAAGCCTGTGTTTTCACTGCTGCAGTGTTGGCATGTCACTGGTGTGGCTCAGCAAAGGTGGGAGAGAACAGCTTTTTCTTTCTGATCCAGCCAACACGATCCCACCCCCCAACCCGCTGCCCCCCCCCCCCCCCCTCGTTGCTGTTATTGTCGGTCAGCCACTTCCCGGGAATGTTCCTCTCCAGACCAGGGAGAAAGTCACTGCAATGGAATGCAGGGCGCTTAAAAAACTGTGTTGACTTAAAAAGGCCAGAAAACGAAATCAAACACTTGATCCCTGGTGCACACCCCGTACTTGTTACGCCACACTTAACCACTTTGTTTCAACTAAAGGAAATGCAGTCTAAACAGTGTTGGGCCTAAATCTTGAACGCTGTACTAACAAAACTCCATCATTTGAACTAACCTTGGGCATTTGGTGAAATGTGAGCTAACCAGGACTGGGGCGATGTTATTAAAAGAAAATATTGCATTATCATATTTTAAACTCACTGCTTTTGTGATGTCACAAAAACTGTTTTCATTCATTACATGTAATGCAGACCTTTTTTACGTTTTACGGAGTTTTAGCAGAGCAGCCAATCAGAGCAGAGGTTATTTACATATAGCAACAACAGTCTGTTTAATTGTAAGGTATCAAGAGAGTTAAGGAAATTTTTATCATAAAGAAGAGTCATGACTACTTTTAGAACATCAAAAGAAAAAAATGCAAGAAGTATTACATGCTAATTTTCTGATACACACATTTACCGGTATTAGATGCACAAGGGGACTTTTATAAAAATTGTATGCCTCGATCAGCCTTGCGTTGATTTGGTATCGGCTCGAATCTGAGATCATTGCTGTTACCCCTCCCAAGGCCCCCCTGTCTCCTGCGCATGTCTCTCGCGCACAGATTAGCTGAGAGTTGGGGGGCGGGGTCAAATGACTAGGGCTTTAGCCTCGTAGCACTAGATCCCGAGCCCTCTATGGGATCAATAGCAGGGTGCTGTTTGACCCTGATACAGTGGCTCTGTGCACTCAGCGGGTCGTGGCTGTGGGTGCGGTGGTGGGGGGCGGCTGTGTATGTGATGGGTGGTGGGGGGTGGGATTGGTTGTTCTGGCCTGTGACATTGTTAAATGACTGCAGTAGATGGGAATGGGGAAGGAGGGGGTTGGTGGATGCGGCAGGTCGTGGGGGAGGGGAGGCTGTGGGAGGTGGCACTGACATCGATAGCGAGGAGAAAGATGGGGGAAAAAGGCAAAGAATCTCAGCACCTGTTTCCAGGGCAACAGGGAGCTGCTGAGCATAAGTCGGACTGCCCCCCCCCCCACCTCCCCCCCGCGCGCTGGCCTCATGCAGTGATGCAGGCACTTCAACTGACTGATCCCTCTCACACACAAAGGACAACGTAGCTGTTTTCACGTGTCTCTTGTTTTGGGTTGTTTTAACCACTTTCCCGTCGTCCTTTCGAATAATATCCGCAAATCTATTTAGCTATATATATATATATATATATATATATATACATATATGTATATTTATATATATATGTGTGTGTGTGTGTGTGTGTGTAAAATAATCGACATTAGAGTTTTCAATGCTTTGAACGCCTCCTAATTTGTCTCCTCATTACCTGGTCAGCTGACTTCCTTTGTTCCCTGCACCTCTGACAAAAAATCTCGCTGCACTCGCGCCCTACAGCGCTTGTCTGGCTCCAAATCTCTAGAGTAGCGTTCAGTCACGCTCATCAACACTGCACATCTATTGTTCTTTTCTCAGCAGCTTCAGTCTAGCCACAGTACACACACACTCTCTCTCTCTCTCTCTCTTACACACACACACACTCTCTCTCTCTCTCTCTCTCTCTCTCTCTCTCTCTCTCTCTCTCTCTCTCTCCCCCCCTCCCCCCTCACCCTCCCTCCCGCTGTCTCTCTCTGCTGGATAATTCCCATGATATGTTCTTGCCATCGGCATGGCGCGTACCATTCTCACCGAGGGGAAGGGGATACAAAATGCAGGCTACAACTTTCCAAGTGCTTTCTTATGTTTCTGCAGTTGTGTGTTGTGTGCTCCTTCGCTTACAGCAAACTCAGTCATCCCCAGTAATACAACGGAATAGTTTGTTTTGGGTGTACAAGTTATCGCTCCCTCCTACACACACCCCCTTTTCTGAACTGCAGTGGTGCAGCCCATTCCCTCTTGGCATGGTAAAGTGTCTGTTTTATTGACTCAATGTCTTAAGGGCAGTTCTTTTCCTCTTTTTCTGCAGATATGGCACTGCCCTGTGAGATCTTAACAAGACAGAACAAGGAAAGAATATCAATTACACTACAGCAAAAGAGTGAGGGATCGACAAACAAAGGAACTCCAAGACATAAATGAATTAAAGAGGTGTACCTAGTGTTATCCAGTGGCTATAGTGATAGGTGGGTTTTGGGAATATCAAGGTGAATATGTCAAAAATACACTACTGGGCACTTACACTACTGTAATCAGAAATGTAGGCACCCTCAGTCAAATGATGTTCAGCTGAAGATAAATACGCATCCTCTGCAGGGGACACATTTACGTACATTTCAGTGCACAATTACTGTTATTTGAAAGTAAAAGATCATTTGTCATCACAACGAAATGCAACCTCTGCAGCTGACACAGGCAGTGCCTGAAGAGCAGTGCTTGGGGGCGGTATCTTGCTCACGAGTATCTCAGTGGTACATGTACCGGTCCAGGATTTAAACTGGCAACCTTCAGGTCACAGGGGCAACTCTCTAACTGTTACACCACCACTGCCCCAAATTAACAGTGTAACAAATTAACCAAATTAACGTGGGTGGGGGATAAATGTGATATGCTACATCTTAGATTTTAATGTTTTTTTTCCATTATGATCAACTTAACAAAGTGGATATTGTCTTTTAAAAACTCCATACACCAATTAGCTAGAACGTTAACACCACCTGCCAAATATTGAGTAGGTCGCCCTCGTGCAGCCAAAACAACACTGACTGTTCACTGTGTGTTCTGACCCCTCCTGTTGTGTGTTCTGCAACAGGAGCTCCTCTTTGGGATCACGCCAGACAGGCTAGCCTTCATTCCCCACATGTATCAATGAGCCTTGGGGGCTCATGACCCTGTCACTGATTCACCAGTTATCCTTTCTCCTTGTCATCTAGCCATCACAATAAGGCCCTTTTCAAATTGGATCCTTATGCTTGACCATTTTCCTGCTTCCAGCAACCCAGTATCAAAAACTGACCGTTCACTTGCTGCCAAAAACACCCCCCATACACACACAATCAGGTGCCATCGTAATGAAATAACTAGATCTTCAGTGTTATTCACTTTACCTGTTGAATGGTCATAACGTTGGAATAAATTCAAACAAACAAATGCAGGAAGATGGAACAAGAAATTCTTGTTTTAGCAGCTGTCTAGGCATTGGCCTTATCATCAGGAGACTGCAACTTTAGTTCCTAGTGGTGCTGCAGTCACCTGTGACCAGGAGTCCAAGCAAGCACAACTGGCTTTGTACTCTCTCTGGGTAGCTAGGAGGACGCTCCCTCTCCCCCATCACTCAAAATGTGATGCTAGTTAGCATAAATTGCTATTAGCTGACGTAATGCTTCAAGTGGTTGATGCACTCAGTATTGTCCTCCAAGCCTGTTATGCTGTCCAATGATGTTACATTAGCAGAAATTCAAAAAGTGCAGTGGCAACTCATGTGACTTGGAAGCACATGCCTTCAGGTTCCCAGTGTTGGTGGTATTGTGTGATCGTGTGACAACACATTGGCAGAAAATGGGGAAAGAACAATAACAACAACAATACAACAATAAATCTTCTGAGCTGGTTAAAAGGACACAGGTCCAGCTTGTTCAAAACTTCCATATAATAAAGTACTGATTAGCCAAACCAAGTACTGTATAATGGCTACAGTTCATGTTTGGCTGGGAAAAAATTTGGAGATTTAAATTCAGAAAAATAAATCTTAAAATATAATTATCTTATAATTTGTTTTATGAATGTGCATAGAACCTTTGACCTTTACCTTGTTATTTCATGGAGAATCTTTTTACATTGGTTTCTATTATAAGAACCTTTTAGTTACTCTTTTAATACTAGGGTTTCATTTGACAGGCAGAATATATGTGATTTAATTTAATTAAAGAGATCAGAGAAAAAAAATTTGATTTTTTATTAGCAAGTTGATTAGTTTACCCCTGCACCCCATCCCCCAAAAATGTAATGCCACCATTAACAAACAGTGCTTCTGGCTATTGCTATAGTGAGCAACACCTGTTCACATGGTTCCTGACTAGTCCCAGACCCTTCCTGTTCATGTAAAAGTGCATACAATACAACTAAAAGATAATCCCCCATGATCCAAATGCTAATTAGTCCAATGTATCAATGTTTTGCATCTGTTTCATAGTTTTAAATATATAATATTAATGTGTCCCAATTTCAGCAGAACATATGCTAAATATATACACATAAAGTAGCATTGTGACAGTGGGAAATGCACACCTTAAAAAAGTAGTATGTCCCACGGAAGTAGTTGATTTTTTCAGCAAATCGGAAAAAGCAAAAGGCATCTCTATAGTGGCTTAGCTGGTTAAGATGGAAGGTCTTTGTGTGTGAGATTGGTGGTTCGAGCCTGTCTTTCAACTGTTAATAAATACTGGGGTAGTGGTGCCCTTGTAATCAGAAGGTCACAGTCTGAGCCCAGGTACCACTTAGGTAACCTTGAGCAATGGACTGTCCTACTGCTCCATGTGTGGATGGGTTAAATGGAAAGGTCACATATCGTAGTGGTGCACTTTGTGTGATGGGGTGTGTTCACAATGACAAATAGTCAATTTCACTTTAAAAAAGCAAACATCACTCTCCTTGACACAGTGCCTATGGATAAAGGTGAATACACGCCAACAAGTGACACATAAAAATGACATTCTGTAGATATTTGACTAACGTAAATAAAAATGCAAACAAAAAGATCAGTCTCAGAGAAAAAGTCAATACCACCTTACTTTCATCACACCCTCAAGTCCATAGTATTAGATGTAGGTGTTTCAGAATAGGTGCCATTGACTGGAACCCCCTGCAGGTGGAATCTGTCTTATTTAAACCTGACATCTTGGCTCTGTTGTTCTCTTTGCTACTGAAGAGTTTGGTGTCATCTTGCCAAGACATAAAGAACTCTGTAAGGGCTTCAGAATTAAATACTCTGGATGCCTCAGAGTCTGGTACAGGATTCAAAAAGATCTCTACATTATTTTAAACAAATCATTCCGCTGTAAGGAAAATCACCTTCAAGTGATGCAAATTTCAAACGACCAATTCATCCAGGACAGTTGCCCCCAGCAAATTCCAAAATTTCTTCACAGAATCTGCAGGTAACTCATGTCAGGAAAAAGTCTCTGGTCTCCAAAAAGAGCATTACATCAATATTGCATTTTGTACAAGAACATACAGGAAAACACCAGGCCTTTTGAATAATGTGCTCTCCACCGACAAATCAAAAATAAAGTTTACAGGCATGATGGATTGGGGTTGCTTTGCTGCCTCATGGGCTGGGCAGCCTGCACTCCTAACTTTGAATACTACATCTTATCAAAGGGTGCTTGAAAATAATGTGAGCCCATCTGTCCAAAAATGAAGTTGAGCCAGAGGTGTAGCTTTCTACATGATAATGATCCGAAGAACACAAGCAAATCCACCAATTAATGGCTCAAAAAATTTAATGAAGGCATATGGGATGGCCTGGTCAAAGTCCAGACTGAAACACTGCTGAAATTTGGTAGGTACATTTAAAAAGGGCACTACATGCAAAACCTTAAAATATCTTGAAATTAAAGGAATTTTACATTTTATAGTGGTCAAAATGATTAGCAAGCTGATGTCAGAGACCAGAAGATAATTATGTAAAATGCTGACAAAAAGTTCTTTCTGCTAAAGGGAGTAATACTTTATGAGGCCAAAAGTGTTCCTACTTTCTCCACAGAACAATAGGGCATATACATATATTTTTATTAAATAAATGTTTTCTTGTGTTTTTTTCAAGCATCACCTTGAAAAGTGTTATAAAATATGCTTAAGAAATATGATTATTCAAATATAAAAAATCTAATCTCTAATCTCTAATTTCCATGGGATGTACTTTTTTCACATCACTGTGGTTAATTTAGTTAGTAAAAAAAGTGACTATTAGTCATTGTGAACACACTCAAGCACCACAACGAAATGTGCCCTCTGCATTTAACCCATCGCACATGCACACGTGAAGCAGTGGGCAGGTATCAGCAGTGCCCAGGGAGCAGTGCAACGGGACAGTACCTTGCTCAAGATACAGATACAGAATATGCTGAATAAAGAGCTTGCGATTCCATTTAGCAGAACTATGGTCGAAAGAAGGCTACATAGAAGTGGTCAAAAAGGTCTATAAAGGTTAAATTGCAGTCTCTAAACCTCTATAACCTCTAGTTTGGATTTTTGTAAAGATGGATTCATATTACAACCCTAAACACACCTCAAAGCTTGGCAACAACCACTTGAAGACCAAAGAAGATCAAGAAGTACTGACTGTCATAGACTTGCCTTCACAGTCACTTGACCTAAGCCTTACTGAGCATTTATGGGGGCACTTGAAGACAGAGAAAGTTGAACATTTAATAACATCAGACAATGTTTTGTATTAATCTACTCATACTAATAAATTCTGAAATGCATAAGTATTATATGCACCTTACTATCACAGTCTGCATTAACATTTTGTACAATAGGAGCTCTTTGGGATTGGCCCATTCTCTCCCTACATTGGATAGGTACTAACTACTGTATACCTGGAACACTTCACAAGACCTGCTGTTTTGGAGATGCTCTGACTCAGTCGTCTAGTGAGCCAAATTGGCTCAGATCCTTATGCTCGCCGAATTTTCCTGCTTCCAACACATCGGTTTCAAGAACTGACCGTTCACTTGCTGCCTAATATATAACCCCCCTGACAGATGCCACTGTAATAAAAAAACCAAATAGTCAATGGTATTCACTTTACCTCTCAGTGGTGTTAATGTTGTGACTGATCAGTGTATATTTTTTTTTTATTATTTATGGTGGTTATGGTGATCCCCAGCAATGCCACATCCATCCGTGGGTGGGAGTCCAAGAGGTCATAATTGGCCTCACTCTCTCACTCTCTCCCCCACTCAAATATAATTATAGTTAATATCCATATATACTTATAGCACCGTTTTCCACCTTAAGTCTCCTCGTTCAACTTGATGATTTTGGTACCTGGTACCTTGTTTGCCTCCCCCACCCCACCACCCCCACCACCCCCGGCTGTTGCATTTGACACCACAAAACTGTTGTGATGTCATGTTCAATGCGACAGACACAGTAGCAATGGTGAGCACTGTAGGGATGTTTTTCCCCCCAAAACTTATTATTAACAAAGAGGCAAAGTAAGAACTGTCTTACAAAAACAGTAAAAGAGTAAAGTGCAACTTTGTACTAGCCAGAGAAGTCCAAAGTGCATTCAGTGAGTCCTTCTAGAGTTCAAATAAAATGCACTTCCTTTAAACTATTATCTCTGCAGCCTTTGCAGTTCTTCACATATTCAAAAGTGCCATATTGTGTGAGTTCCAAAGGAAACTGATTAAAGAGGAATTTGGAGCCAGATTATTTTGATTTGTCAATGTGGAATTTGCCAGAATGTGATTAGAAGCTGAATGATATAGTTAATTTTACAGTGCCAACTCACTAAAACAAACTATAACCAAGTCATATACATTAATCTCTACATTTCTACCCATTTCTATTCATAAATTATGCATTTCTCCCTATGTGTGAATAATCAAAGTAAAAAGAAATAGATGCAGTTTTTTATTACTGTCTAAATTAAACAAAAATTGTTTATATTCAGCTAAAATCTTTCTAACATTTCTTTAACAGAGAATAATAAAGCCTCAAGGATAATTCTTTACCTTTATCTCTAATCCAATATGTATTTAGACCTTTCCATTGCCAGTCACCCAGGATAGAAGGCCAAACTAACTTTGCTGCAGGATGTGTAATGCAACCTAAAGCATTTCTGATGTATCTGACAGTGAACAGGCTGTTCAGAATGTCAAGGTCTTCAATAAACCTGTGCTTAGAGTTAATAATGTTACTCTCTATAAGATTAAAATTGTTTATAACTGAAGGGAACCTGTAAGACTGGCAGCAAAAGTAGCAGCATAATTTTAGGTGTGACTGGTATGTTACATTTATGAAGAAATTCTGAAAATGACAGTAAAACACCAGTTCTGTTTTTGGGTTTCTTATTTTTTTTATTTATTTTATTTTATACTGTTTACTTTATATATAAGCAGATATGTATAATAGCCTATAAGGTATGCATAACTGTACATACATGGCATATTGTGCTGCATATTGTTTACTGTACATTGTACTGCACCGCATAGGCATACTGTATATTGTGTATACTGTAAATTGTCTTTATTTCTTCACACTTCACACATATTGTGTACCTCTTATTTGTTTAAGTACTAAGGAGACACCATTGGCCAGAAACAAATTCCTTTGTGTGTGCAAACATACTTGGCAAAATAAAACTGATTCTGATTCTGTATTGACAGAAACACCAACACTTAAAGAGCTTGCCTATAAAAGTTAGTTAAAAGTCAATAGAAAACGGCGTTTTAGCAAAAGATCAGTGCCACCAAGATAATTAAATATACTGGGACAAACATAACAGATACTATTGAAAAAATCTATAATGAACCTACCCTTTCAAGTATTGTCAACTCAAAATCTAAGACCTCAAGAGCACCTTGTTCTCTTCTACCTTTAACAATTGCTTTATAAGTAAATAAGGTTTATTCCTCCAGATAAGATCATATAGCATCTTATCTAACTCCTTGGCAATGTTTGTTGGGAGTGGCAATGAGACACTGGCTGATCTAGAGATTCCTTCTGTTCTGGAAAGCAGGACTCATACATAGGTATATCTCCATCCATCCATCCATTTTCCAAACTGCATCTTGCATTTCGGGTTGCGCTGAAGCTAGAGCCAATGACAGCTGACTACGGGCCTAAGGTAGAGGACACCCAGGACATGAGGCCAACCCATCACAGGGCAACACATACACAGACAGCCACTTACACCCACACCTATGGGGAATTAAGAGTATCCAATCAACCTACTGCAAGCCTTTGGACAGTGGGAGGAAACCGGAGCACCCAGGGAAAACCACGCAAAATTTGGGGAGAGCTTGCAAACTCCATAGAGAAAGGCACCCATGGCCAGCCTGGGGATCAAACCCAGGACCCACTATTCATTCCATATTTTGCAGGGCTTTAACATCATGCTTTGGTACCTACTCAGTTCACTTAGATCCATGAAAAAGTAGGTATGAAAAAAGTGCGGGTTACCAGGCGTCTTGTTTAATGCACCATGGGAGGGAGATAATTTGTGCTGTGATCTTAAACATACAGTTCACAAAAAAATGTAAAAGAATAAAAAGAATAAATCTAGAAAGTAAAAAACTGAAAAACACTGGACTATTCCTTTAAGCAAAATACGGCTGCAACTCTTTATTATTTCTGAACCTGATTAACATATGGAACAGAGCTGGGGAACAGTTTCCAGCGCAATTTGGTGATTTTCCTTCCCAAAACACCTGACTAAAGGTTTAGCTGGAATTCTACACCACTGTAGTGTGTTACAATGTTGTAATGACTACATGCATCATATGAACATTATATATCTTTTTTCATGACATACTTTGATTTGCCACATAGGTACACTGTAACACTGTAGTAAATAAAAACAATTTCTATCCCATCGTTTTCTATGTCACTTATTAACCCCCTTAACCCCGTTCATGAACGGCCGGGACCACCACTGAACAGTTGTATATGTACAAGTCTTAAACACCTGCAAACAGTTTAAATGCATTTATCAGTGAGCAGTGAGTCCCAGCAAAAATGCAAATTACAGGTTTTGTTGTAGATTTCTTCTTAATGCCTCCATGGATCTGTGAAACACCATACATACATACATGTATACAATCAGCCACAACAATAAAACTACTGACAGTAAAGTAAATAACTATATAATTATAGTAATAATGTTTGATTTTGTCTCACCTGTAAGTGGTAAATAAATAAATTACAGGACAAATTTTATTAGCCATTAATCAATAAAAGGTATGGTCAGCAATTTATAATTAAAAGACAATTTGTAATAGTTGATGAAATGTTTCTCCTATTCCTCCAGCTGCATTTTCTAGCTCTAAGACAACCCATAACTCTATGACTGATATGGACCACCAGCATCCAGGACAAGCGACTGTTCATCAGTGCATGGCACATGGGGCAAACTGTAGCATGGGATAGCTTTCTACAAACCTGTGCTGTAGGAAAAACCAGATGGCTAGTACCAAAAAATAATGGCAGAAAATAGAAATTACAGCTTGCACTGCCAAGAAACAAGACAAAAAGCTGGAAGAACACAAACTGAAAGTGTTCCTTTTATCAGGAAATCATAAGTTTAATCCTTGATGATACCACAGCTATCTGTGGCCAGGAGTCCAAGAGAACTTTCTGTTTTTAATGCAGATTGTTCTGTTCCTATGACTGATGACCAAAGAAGTTCATCTGTGCCCCCCATAATTTAGAGTGTGCCCGGTACAGCCAACTATCAAGAACCGTCCCCTGCTCATTTTTTTTTGTTTTTGTCTTTTTAGCCCTCAACTTTACACTTACAATTTTGGCCTCCTGCTCTGGACCATCTGGACAGTTTGCTACTTTCCCTAATCAAACACACCCACTTAAACCAGGAAAATAACTGATGAGTTGAGCCAGGTGTGTTTGAGCAGGGAAATCACCAAACTGGACACTGGACCTCCAAGACCAGAGCTATGCACCCCTCTTTATTCACTCTTGTGAATATCTGTTAGACAGGAAATAATTTTGCATACCATTTATATCAGTACCGTAGAAAGTGGACGCCAAAGAGGACAATGCATCAAGGACAATGTTAGTTAACTAGCTAGTTAGTCATCATAATGTGACAATCTATTACAACTAAGTTAGGGGGGACTGAAGTGGGGGCTGACATATGTATGATTTTTTGCTAGTCAGATGGAACCACGAGTAAGAAGGTAACATTAGAAACATTTTCAATGACATGGTGTTCAGCATGAAGTGTTCTGGCTTTGGAGGTGATTTGGTTTGACCTTTTTTGGCCTTTTATTTGTGCACTGTGCAGCAATTCAAACCATTTATTTGGGCTTCCCCTGTTTTCAGAAGCGGATTCAATAGAATTGACATGTTTCTTATCTACACAATGGTATAGTTCTGTCTGTAATGTGATATTTGATGTAGTTATAATTAATACAAGATGGACCAAAGCATCACAATAACTGACTAGTGTATTTCATAATAATAAATGGACACATCTTGGAATTGATTCTGCCTAATCAAACAAAATTTGAATCATTTTGGATTTAAATAAAATATATTTCAGTCTCAACTTTTATTAAATAGTCGTGGATCAGAATAATCAGCATTTTAGAGCAAATAGTGGTTATAAATATTTTATTAAATTTTAATTATCATGTGATTTTTATGAAATATAGTAGCATGGTGAAATAAAGTGAAGTGAAAGTGACTATTTGTCATTGTGAAATCATTCAAGCACCACGACGAAATGCAACCTCTGCGTTTAACCCATCACACGTGGAGCAGCGGGCAGCTATCAACAGCGCCCGGGGAGCAGTGTAATGGGACGGTACCTTGCTCAAGGGTATCTCAGTAGTGCCCGGGCCAGGACTCGAACCTGCAACCTTCAGGTCTCAAAGGCAGTGTCCTAACCACTAGGCCACCACTGC
>JBBPDA010000037.1:14199198-14214295 GCA_037974385.1 Arnoldichthys spilopterus | reverse complement strand
ATCACCTTCATCATCCTCATTATAATCCTCATCTTTATCATCACCCTTATCATCCTCATTATAATCCTCATCTTTATCATCACCTTCATCATCCTCAATATAATTCTCATCTTTATCATCACCTTCATCATCCTCATAATTCTAATTTTTATCCTCACCTTCATCATCCTCATTATAATCCTCATCTTTATCATCACCTTCATCTTCCTCACCGTCTTTATTCTTGCCTTCATCATTCTCACCTTTCCTCTCACCTTCATCATCCTCATCATCATTCTTACCTCTATCATTTTCATCCTCCTCAACATTATAATTCTCATCTTTATCCTCATCTTCATCATCTTCATCCTCATCTTCAACATCCTCGTCCTCTTCATTTTCATCATTGTCCTCCTTATCATCCTTACCTTTATTCTCAGTTTCATCACTCTAATCTTTACTGTCACCTTCATCACATGTATCATTATCATGCTCATCTTTATCTTCACCATCACCATACTCATCATTGTCATTCTCGTCTTTATTCTCACCTTCATCATCCTCATCATCATTCTCATCTTTATTCTCGCCTTCATCATCCTCATCATCCTCCTCATTCGCAAACCTGCTCGATGGACGATCAGCTAATCTGGTCTGAAACACGTTGAGGGGGGAAGTCAGTTGGGGAGGGCGATGAGGGGGTGAGTGACAAAAAAGAGAAAAGAAAAACTGCTTCTCTTTCTTCCGACAGAGAGCACCTCCATCCCCATGATCTCATGAATAAATTATAGCGGCTCATTGTGCAACAGAGGGGAGGAATGCAGTCGAGCCGAGGAAAATACGGCCGGGGGTAACGTTACAGACTCCACATCGATCCGGAGCTCAGTCTCCAGTTCCTCGTGTTATGCTGCTCACTGTTGAGCCCGTAACACATAACGTAGCTTCGGCTGTAGCTGGACCTCTTAAAATATAATCCGATTTTGTGGTTTTACTATTTTAAATGGATTTTAAGTTACAACAACCAGGACACGATAACCGGTCGCCGTATCAGCCTTTGGCTAAAAATTACATAGAGGCGATCTGAAAAAAAGGAGAAGCCACGAGAGAATTTTTGTGTCGCTTAGCAGCTTGTAACGGCGGGGGGTTTCGCAGAGGTGTCCGACTTTCCAAGCGTGGAACACGGATCAACGAGCAGAGCAACCTCGGGCAGTTGGAGTCTTAAGGTAAGAAGCTGTAAGGTTAACTAGCTAACGATTCGTCTACCCACCATAACCTCTCTAAAGCACTGTAATCGTCGACATTTCGTATTTGTTCACTGATCCGAGCCGTTTTGTTGGACTCTTTATAATTTTGCTTATCGCTTTTCGCTGCTTGCTAGTTAGCGTCATGCTAATGGTGCCGCTAGCCTCGCCGATAGACATAAACGGTGAAGTTAGCCGTCCAGCTTACTAGCTTGCCAATCTGCGTTAGCTCGATGAGCTAGGTGCTTCTTAATAGCGTTGGCGGTTTTCGGTGTTTTTCTCGTTTTACTATTTTTACAGGTCACGTAATTTGCAAAACTGAACGGATAGTTTAAAAAACATTTCGAACGGTAACTATATTGCAGTAGTTTTGTTCACAGTAGCTCAATTTCTTTCGTCGTCCTCTCATAGCTTGTAATACAGGTGCTGTAAGGTTTCACTGTTAGAATTTTTCACGAGTTTACACACGAGACTTACCTTTAAGTCCTAGGCTTGTGTGTGTGTTTTTTCAGTTCTTCCTTCCTTTTGTTCAGAATGACCTGAGCCAGTCCTACAAGCTGTGGGCCATGGCTGCTCTTATGGCAGATCTACGTGCAGGGTTTTGTCAGAGATTGTGTAGTATTTGCTATGAGGTGGTATGATCCCTAAGATCAGTAGTTCTAAATATCATGGCTGATTTTGTAAACTACTAATACACTTTGGGGATTTCACATTGAATGTAAGGGGTTTGAGTTGGAAAGTTCCGAACTGTCACTGCAGTTTGCCTCGCATAGACATCATGAAGCTACTTTATTGTGCAATCATGTCTGACTATGTTGCATTCACAACACATGTAGAATTGACACACTCCATAAGAATGTCAGTGAGCCCTTGGTTTTAGCAATGGATAAGATCACCTGGTCAAATAGCTGTTGGTAAGTAGTCAGTATGGAAGGAAACTGAAGACCCTGTTTTTTTTCTTCCATTTGGACAACTTTGTTTTGGTCACTTGTGCAATACATTGGCCGAAACCCCACCGTTCTGTTACATGGTCATGATTTTGGCAGCAGAGGTAGGTGTGGACGTTTAGGGAGAAGGCAGAGAGGCCACACGCGCATCACAATACCTCCAAATTAACATCTTCATGGACACTCCACCCGGGTGCTTAAGCTACATGTTGGCTGTACACTCAACACCTGGGGTGCATTCAGCCAGAGCACTACATTGTGAAACACTTGGGCAAGGCTGCATTTAACTTGCTCTTCTCCCTTGGGACAGCGTGAGATCACCTGCGGCCTGTTCTGCGGCTTTTTACTACGTAACGCGGCCCCAGTTGTTTGAAAAGCCTGGCTCGAACCGGACGGTGCTAGAGGTGACATGGACAGATGGTGAGGATCTTGTACTGAGCCACTGTGCTGCTCACCCTATGCTACAGACTCTGTGTGGGTCAGAGAACAAGTAGGCTACAGATACCTTCTCAAGGGTTTCAGATTTTGGCCGCATTAATGCCCCTGTTGTTGTTGTTCACGTTGCCATTGTTAGAAGTTTTATTTTTCCTTCAGACATTGCTTAATTACTATTACACTTCATGATTTGTACTTGGCACTCCATCACTTTTACAAGCAACACAAGGTCGTATCTGAATTTAATTGACAAAGTCTGTTGCACTAATTCCAGTTAAACAGGACTAACTGTGCTCTGTTGTAATGAAACATGCAGTTGATTAGTTATAGCACTGATGATATCTGCTGTATGCTTTGAAAACCATGTAGTGACATTTTTATATAATTTTGCAATAATGGTAAATGCTGTAATATAGCACAGCTCTTCCTTTACATTGGATTCCCTTGAGCCACAACACGTAAACACCAAATGGGCGAAAGAAAACATCTATTTTACACTTATTTTACTGACAATCATCAGAAGACCATCTAAAGTAGTCAGCTTTTAGTGTTAATTACCCCGTTTACATTGTAATAAGCCCCTTTCTTTAGTTTCACTTTGGCTGAAATACTTTTTTTTAAATGAAATCTTGCCACAATTAGAGGTTTCTGTAATCCTGTTGTTGTGCCTGTGCTTTTTTTTTTTTTTTTTTTTTTTTTTCTTCATAGGAAATTCCAGCATTTCAGTTTTTCACTTGCACTATACATTTTACTTGCAATGACCATGAATCATGCCGGCAGGTAAAAATGAGCAAAAACTTGATACATTTCTCCTTTTATGTGGCCTCACAGTGTTAAGATAATGTTTATTAAAAGGCCTTCTTGCCGTAAGGGTTTGGTAAATTATTGATAAGTGTCTAGCTTCTGTCTTCTAGCCAAGGCCAAGGCCTGAAAACGAAGGCTGAACTTTCAGTTGGCTCTGGGACATGATACAACTGTGTTTTTAGCCAGTGTATTTAGAGCGCTTTTGGAACTGAACAGGACATTAGTTGGAACATTCCACTCATTTTGTTTTCTTACTTTTACATGAAGCCATAGATCGTGAATAAACTCTCTTTCGTTTGGGTCATCTTCATTCCATTTGACACATTTGCTTAGCCTCTGCTGTTGTCACCTTATAAAACATGCTTCCAAGAAAGAGGAGAAGCTTTTTAATCTCCTAATCATATCTCAATTGAGTTGCTAATGTCCACTACTTTCTACGCAAACACTGGCTGTGTATTAATAGGTCACGCCAATTAGTGTGTCAGATGTTGGTGGGAAGGAGCCAGATTTTTAAAATAGAGCAGGCGTACCCGGAAATCTATCACTTTATTTTTTAACCTTGGGCCGTGCAAACATGATGTCTGACCTTGGCCCCGAGCTGCAATGTGAAGACAGCAGTTTTGCTTTTTTTTTGTGTGGAGAAGAAACAAAAGGATGAGCTGTAATTTAATTTAGAGCTTGTGAGCAGGGACAGTAGATGATTTAGGAGAAGCTGTTTCTTCGCACCTAGAGCTAGAGCTTCTAGAAAACAAGAGAGCCTACATTGTTTGTGAATGAGAAGCTTAATTGGCACTTGATTTATAATCCTATTGTGAATGGCTGCAATGTTTGGACAGAATAAATATTTTAGGTTTAGATCTTTTTTAAGGAAATATTTGTACTGGGGCACAGCTTGTTTCTTTTAATTTGAGTTCATGTACTTCAACTAACGAGCTGACATTCACTCATAGTTGGCACATGTCCATTGGTATCTTAAACAGATTTTTCACCTTAGCAATTTTTCCAGTTGAAATCCTTAATACGTCCAAAATTAAGTGACTTGCACTTTACTTGTAGCAAAATACTTGGGTTAGGTGTTGCGTTGTAGGCAGGGGAGTGGGTGTGATGTTGGGTGGCTTGGCACAGAGAGGTCACCTCCAGCTTGAAGGCAAACTCGATTGGTTTATTGCATGCATTTGTTGTTGTCATGATGCCTGTCCATTGAATAAATACAGCATTTTGACCCACTGCTCCAGATATTTTCATAAATAGATAATAATCCATATAATGTAGCACTGTAATTAATACTTGATTCAAATCTGCGTTTGTAATCTTAGCTTTCGTGTGAGTCATTGAAAGAGAACATATACTTGCAAGATCTGCACCAATGTGGGATTTGCAGGCCGGACGATATTTTGTATTTTTCATTGAATCTGCCGATGCCAAAATGTTTGTTTTTAAAAAAGCAGAAATGGAGACTCCATCTACCCGGATTATAAAATATATAACATATATTTTTTTAAAGCTTAAAATGGGGCAAAATTTAAAAAATGAAAGCATGTGAGTGCATTATTCCAGCATCACCTAAATAATCTGCTTTTATACAGTGTGATAAATACATTATTAAGTATTAGACACATTGGTCATATCTAAACATCTGTCCAATGGTCCAATTTTTTGACGCAGTTATCTGCTAATGGTATGATTTTGATATCCTTGTGGATCCCGATTTGTGGGTACAGATTACATTCAAATAATGACCTCAATGAAATGCTTGCTGTTACAAGTTGCTTGTACTACGACGGCTTTATTAAACGCTTAAAATGATAGATTACACATTTACTGATGACAGTGACAGCCCTAATACAAATACAAGTATATGTAAGGCTCTAAAGTGCATTGCTATTGGAAATGTATGAAATATATTAGTAGTAAAACAGTAAGGGAATGATTTAACAAGTTCATCATTCTTACGTGTCATTTATTTTTAACCAACTCAAAATCTTTATTAGGAATTTCCAATATTGCAACATGGGCAGTCCTGACTATACCAATAGGAAGTGTGATGATCCTTGTACTATTTGTGTTTCCAGTTTTATACCAACATAGTCAGCATTGTGGCTGAAAGAACGCAAAAAGCCTTTTAACATTGATATCCCTGAGCCCTGGACAAGGTATTCATAAAACGTCAAGATGCTGACATTGACTCTTATGAACATTTCAATGTATGGTGACTGAACCAGCCCTATTGGGAGGGAACCTTGACGTAAGCGAGAGACGTGCAGAGCTTCAGGTCAAAAAGAAACTTCAAGTACATGCGTGCGCCTCCCACGGAGACAACACGAACATAAAGACTAATGCATGGTATCTCTTCGTCAGTCTCATGGCCTTGTCCTCGCTCCTGCGTGTGCTTGCAGTTGCGGAGTGTCGGGAGAGCTCGCTTTTTATAACCACAGACTGAGCAATGCCAGCAGTGTTGAAATAATCAACCTGGACTGCCCGCTTGGATCAGCCTATTGTGGGTGTGTTGAAGGATCACTGTGAAGCTTGCATTATGTCAGGTTCTGCTCTTGAGCTTTGGTTTGTGGTCGTCGTAGTTAATAGAGCCAGATTGAATTTCCGAGGAATGCCCCACTTGTTCACACACACAGACGGGCTGTATTGAGACAGGACCCCTTGCTCAGGGGAGGGATGTGCTAAGAGGGTTTAAAGGGATCGTATGACGGCCGAGCAAGGGGCTTGTTCACCATTAAACATGAAGATGTAGAAGCGCAAATCAATCTAATCAATAGGAGAGCTGTAAGTGTGATCAGAATGGGCTGCATGCAGTTCATTCTCATTCATGCTCTCTGTTTCCCGCTAAGAGGCAAATGACTGGTATACTGGTATATGAGTTCTATTTTATTTTTGTTCCTGGGTACAAAGTTTTCCCAATCCCTTATGCCTTGAGTAAATAGAAAGTGGCGGCTGTTCCACAAAAATGTTGCTTTTGTGGTCAGGACAATGACATTTTGAAATCTGTCTGTTTACAAGAACATTCATGATTCACTTTAAATGCTAAGTAGAGTTTCAGAATATTCTCGAACTGGGAGAACAGTCCAAAAGTTTCTAGAATTTTCCAGAAACTTCTAAAACTTTCTGGAATCTTTTTAGAACTTTCTAGAACTGTCTGGGATTGTCAAGAAAAGATACAAATTCACCTGTTTTGCCAATATAAAAATGAAACTTTTGTGGGCTTCGATCATAAATTCAAAGGTTGTGATGAATATAGCTGCTTTTACGTAGACTTTAGACGTAAGAATTGAAATGACACTTGACACGAAGCCAGGAACAATAATAATGTAACATTGTGTTAAAGTTGGTCCTTATTTCTTGTTTGTTGAAGTCCTTGCAATGTTTGCAATACATAGGTTTTACTTGGGAGAGCCGATGTATATTTGCCAATGTCTTTTCAGCATTTTTTTTTTTAAATTTCAGGTTTTTTTTTCAGTTTTAGACAACAACGCCATCCACGATCTATTACCTAAAAGACAATTTCCCTGTAGGTTTCCTTTCCAATTAGACACAGATTAATTAGTAGACCATTGTCATGTTTTTACTGAGCAGTTATGAATATTAAAAAATATTTTAAGAGAATATGGTGCGAGGATGAAGGAGAGATGTGGGTTGGCTTGGTTCAAAATGTTGGCATAGTTACGCCCGGGTGTCCGAGGCTACAGCCCAATTTGTTTTATGAATATCTATGAATAACGAATAATAAAACAACCTAAGGTCTGTCCTTTTGTTATTCCAATTATTCTGATGCCTACTGTTAGATAAATCTAAATAAGCCCCCTACAAAATAATTACACCCTCCCACTGCCCATACCACCCCCCAGCCCTAGTGCAATTTCCACCAACTGCTATAAGGCGTAGTCCACACGGGCGTTCAACTCTTGAATAAATTAACACGCTCTAAGCTTCTAGGTGTGTTGTAGTAGCATTTGATTGACTTCAGTATGACGTTACATTCACATTTTTCTTCCCTCTGTTTAACTCCAACCTGCAGCGCAGACTGTAGTACTGTGCGTTTACCTGTGGGGGCAGTAATCAGACAGTCCAGAGTGTTTTAACCTGTAGGGTTTGAGCTTCATCCTTCACTGTATTACTGAAATATGGATCAGTGTCTTTATTAGACCTTGATGTTGTGTTAAATCCTCCTGATATGGAGGAAATATTGTCGCCGTTACTGGGTTAATCTTCTGACTGACGAACCGTGGGAGGGATACAGTCCTCCAGAGTGCTAAACTAATGGCATGTAAACACAATAAAGAAGTTTTCTCTGCACTTATCAGTATTTAGGCGGACATTAATGCCAAGAAAAAGCTGCATGCAATGTTTTTACACCGTCTGAACACACATCCCAGTGTACGCAAGTCCTAAAAGGCCATATAAATGGTCTGTATCACTTCAATGTGTGTGTGTATATATATATATATTAGTGTTTGTGTGTGTGTGTGTGTGTGTGCGGGCATGTGTATTCTCTCTACATTTTCTCTTATTCAAAATTGCTTTTTGTCACATTCTTGTCCATGACCTGATGTCATTCCTCCCAGACAGACACTTGTTTGGAAGATTGGGTCTGCGTTGAGTAATTTGCTGCAACAGTGAGTTTCCTCACAAGGTTATAATGCAAATTAATGGTGCAAGTTTCCACCTGTGAACAAACCATTACATTCACAAATGGGTCCATTTCAAAATCGCATAGTTCCAAGCTTAACACTGCTAGCGCCTGAGTGAAAAAATGTCCAGAGACAGTACAAGCCATCACAAGAAGTCCTGCTCCTTATTATTTCCGCACAACACAAAGTTGCTAGCCTGCATGCATAAATCAAAAGATAAATGTTCTTGGATTTTGTCTGACCTAAATATATGTGGCTGTGCACAGGTGCTCATCACAATAAGTGTCTTGCTATGTTGTTCAATTTCACAGCAGAGCTATTGAAGTGATTTAATTTGATCTGTTATCGTGCATATGGGTTACGCTAAATAAAACATCTGCATTAGTCATTTAATGCAAAGGGGAAAAAATTGATGATTAGCATAGGCTCAGGATTTGCATGACAATGTAAAAGCACAATCCCTAGTGTCCAAGTGCAGATCATACACTGTGGTGTTGCTCAAACATCAACATGAGTGTTAACAGGCGGGTGGCAGTAAGACTGCACAGCCTGGAGATCATCAGATAGGCCTGTCTGTGTAATCTGTCCATGCCTTGCCTGCTGTTTTTTCCCCCCTTGCAGCCAGCACATTGTCAGACAGATGGAAGAAGAGATGGCCGACCCCCTATTGACTGGCTTTGTGAACGGCAAAAATCCTTACCGACTGCTCCATTACCCACCTCACACCTTTTTGCTGTAGAAAAAAAAAGCAGGGTAGGGGTCAACGACCTGGATAAGCTTCCCCCAACCATCTTTCCGTGGTCCTCTTGGCTCAATGTCTTTGTCGTGGCCAAATGGCACTGCTTCGCTCGAGACTGGCCAGTGGTTCTGCTCAGCCTCTCATGGTTCCCCAAACCACTGAACCAGATTCCAGGCTGTCGTTCTTTTGTTAGTTAAGCTCTGCGGCCACAGGCGGAGGGCTTGCCAAGGTGTCGAGCTGCCTTGTGGCCATCCCTGCGTGATTAGCATTCCCAACTGCAGTCTGGCTTGCTAACAAATTCTGCCATGCCCAGAGTAACGTGGAAAAGCCAGTCAAAACTGTTCACATGCAGAACTGCATTACAAGAACTAAAGCTGACAAAGGGCAGGTGTATTCTGTTTAAACTGAATCGAACAAGGTTCCTGAAGTGTTCACACGGTTAAAGGTATAAAACAAAAAACTGCATCTCATGGGGTAAAATTAAGTAGTCCTGGTGGTCTTAAAGAAAGTGAGGGTTGAACTCTCAAAGGTGGGGGAAGGGGTGTACTGTGCAGTGCAGTGGGGGCAGGTAACTCTCCCTTTCAGAACAGCTGCCGTTTGCTCTGCAAATTGATGTTCTTTCGCTACCCCCAGTATGTTTGGGTACACAGGAACAGCTTTGATCTCTATAGGACTCGAGGCTTTTTGGACCACTCACCCAAATTGCTCCTGTAGGCACTGTGGCCAAGAGGACTGTTGGTTCTTCTGAAAGATGAGGAGGGGAAAAGACACTTTGTCTTGGATATCAATGTGCAAGGGTCACAGGGGTCAGCACAGAGTACCTTTCCACCAGCTGCTAGGAATCTTGGGAATGTGAGTAAAGGAGGGTGCTCAGATGGACAACTAGTGGCTAATGGATTCTCTTTTATTCTCCTCCACCTGGCCACAATGATTTAATTGAGCACAAAATGTACTAAGCTGTGTTTCTAGCTGCCTTTTTTGCTGAATATATGCGTCGGCGTGTTTTGGGCTCTGTATGTATTTTAATCAGGTGTTTTTTTGTAGTCTAGAATCAAGCCTGGAGATGGAGAAATATCTGTGTTTCGAGTTGTTAGCAAAAAGCATTATGTCCCATGCAATGAGACACGTCACCAACGTTCTTAATCATGATCCTTCATTTATTTTTAGTTAGCTGTGGTGACAGCTGGTACAGATAAGGAGGATTAGATGCTGTGTTTTATGTCTTGTAATACATACTTTGGAACAGGCTACTGTACTGGTGAAAGACCACCTGTGAAAAGGCTTCGATGCAGTGAAATGGTTCAAGTGCCAGACTATGCATTGTCTCTTCATGCTTCTTCCTTCTTTCCTTCAGGCACTGGGAGACGTTCCAAGAGAGGCACATTTGTGTTTCTGTTCTGAATGCTCCTAATCTTGAGTGTCCATCTGCCTAAATGGGGAGTTGAGTATTATTTGTCGTCCTTTGCACTCCCTTCTTTCCTCTATTCTGAGTCAGAAATGTTGAGAGATATGTGTAGGACTAGTCTAAATAATTTGGATTTTTCAGAATTTTTCATTACTTTGACATGTAAGTATTTTTAATATTTCTAATTTTGGAAGCTTTGTCCTTTTTTCCAACCACAAAATGCCAAAGCATCACACATCAACGTTAAGATATAAATTGTTAGTTTAGTTAAGGTGTCCACATCGCCTCTGAGCAAACAAACTGCCCTGCTTCTCATACAGCCATTAAAGCCAAAATAGCAGATACACCAACTGGCTCTACTGCTCTGATGCTGGGACAATAATTCTGATTTGTTAATTTGTTGATAATTGTAATTATAGCTGATTGATATTCATTGCCTATTTGGTGACACTTTTTGTATATCTGTCTCTGTGCAATTGTAGCATTAGCAGTTTCCTCTGGGATCAATAAAGTTTTCTAATTCTGATACTGAAACCATAAGGGTCTTCATGGCTTACAAACACTATTTGAACAGGAACTTTCAAGAAAGCTGTCAGCTGTTCATGTTTTTGTTATAAAAGCAGTAATTGTAGCCTAGTCTGTAATCCCTAGTTCAGGTTTAGTGGTTCAGCTCTGATCAACATCTGCGGAATTCATTCATTTATCTAATCCTGAAAGTTATGTTCCTGAGGCAGCAGTAACCCCAAACCATACAATTTCCACCACCATGCTTCACAGTTGGTATGAAGTACTTTTCCTGAAAAGCTGGTGTCTGTCCACAGGACATTATTCCAGAGGGCCTGGTCTAGAGGTGTGCAGATTGCCCGCTGTCAGGCTGAATTTGCCGGGGCGAAGTCTTTTAAAATCTATGCCACTTGACTTTCCTTACACTGGAATGATTTACATCATATAGTAAGATCTTTTTAAATCCCTTGCTTGAATCACAGGTGTCCACCACATTATTTCTAATGGCCTAAGAGAGTTCTTCAGATCCTTACACGGTACCACACCCTTCAATAGCAAAGAGAACATTAGACCATAGATGTCCAGTTAAAATAAGGCCAGTTCCATCTGTGCCTCAGTCTGCAGGAGGTTCTAATCATTTGCACCTTCTCTGAAGCACCTCGTTCTAATTTTATGAACTTGAAAGTTTTGTAAATGTCAGGGCGTACTTCATTTTTTTCCAGTGTGAGGCATTGGTTTCAGTTTATTAAAGTGAAAGTAAATATTGGTCATTGTGAACACACTCAAGCACCACAAAGAAATGTGATCTCTGCATATAACCCATCACACGTGGAGTAGCGGGCAGCCATTAACACTACCTGGGGAGCAGTGTAGTGGGACGGTACGTTGCTCAAGGGTACCTCAGTGGTGCCCGGGTGGGGACTTGAATTCACGACCTTCAGGTCCGAAAGGCAGCATTCTAACCATTAGGCCACCGCTCCCCACTAGACTTTGAATGGCAAAATATCAATTTTATGTGTAAATTGAAGGGTTAATCTGAATATCACCTATATTCCGTAGGCACTGTATAAGAGAATGAATTGAGAAGTTTGACTTTGCTTAAAAATCAGCATCCGCGATTTCCATGGGATGTAGATATGGTCCTTTGTCGTTCAGTGATGAAGTGTAACGAGTAAAGATTTAGATAACTGGCTCGTGAAGCTGTTTACGGAGTACTCGAGTACCCATCTCTAATTCAGAGTAACCAAGCGAGATAAGAAGCCGTACTAATTTGTTGTTCTGTCTCCGTCACTGACACTGAAACGTTCAGCTTGTCAGAGTGACACTCTTCCTGTGGTTTTCATCTGCAATGCTGGCCTCTGTGTAATCTCCCCATCAGCGCTGTGCCTGGCTCTGACGCAGGTTTGCCGCCACTCTGCCCTGCCACGCGGCTACTCCCTAAATAAGCTTGTTTCCTTCTAATCTGGCCACCAGAGAAAAACGCTCCATGTCATCATTCACACTCTCCATATGGCATACCTCCCTATATGGAGACCTACTGGGACAATTCATCATTATAAGGACAAAAGGAAGACGAGGAGGGGGGCGGGCTCCGAGCCGGGACCCTTGTGTGTGTGAAATCTTGTGCGATTTGCCAGTTCTGCAATGTTAAAACGTGAATCGCTTTGCCCTGTTCTCTTTTCTGACTGTGATAGCGTAATCTTTTTTTTTTTTTTTTTTATGACTTTCTTAACCAAGGGCTGCACTATTTATAGAGCGTTAGCATAAACGCAAAAGCAAAATTGTTACCTACACTGTAGCATTGCAGTCATGCGTTCCTGACTTCAGAATTATCATTGTGTATTCTGACCAAAACAGGTCGAATTTTTGTTGCGCGAATTGTGCGACTGCTGACCCGACTAGTGATCTGAAGGCACTTTGAGCTTGGGTTGTCCTCCACTTTAGAACCATTTGTTTAGTGCTATTTCACCACTTTGATTTGCTTTGGAAATGAAATTCAAATCACTCTGAAATACTTCACATGAAATACTCCCAAGCTAAGCCTGCTTCTTCTGCACCTTTTCTCCGGACCGCCCCCCTGACCCGGCGCCCGGTCCCTTCCCCGCCCTCTGGAGAGCACGAGTGATCAGCTGGTGCAGTGGAGGCTCAGCTGGCTGGCTGGAGGAGCTGCCGGTAATGGGCTCATCCTCTGGGCCTCTCCTTAGGCAGGGCCAGCACGGCTGCTTAGTGCCGAGTAGAGTTAGCCGTGCAAGGTCACCCAGGTTAATGGATCCTCTGTACTCCGTGACAGGGACACTGTGGGTGCTGATAGATGCCTCATTAGTAGTGGCGCGTCTCTATCCCTGGCTTTCTCCGGCCACGCTCTTTTTGCACATGGATAACGCAGCGCGTGACGTGAAGCTCTCAGTTATTTGAAATGGTAACGTATTACTTGATCAAAACGAATGTCCAGGCTGTAGCGCTGATAGTGGTGAAGTCTGTAGCTTCTTAAAATTCTGCTATTGTAGTGGCTCAGTTAAGCTTCTGGTGTCTGTCGATTGTATCGCCAGCATTGCATGTTTGAGGTTTTTTTGTTTTTGTTTTTTTTCAATTCTTATTAAAGGTTAAACGTTAACCTTTAACATTCAGAATACAAAAGCCTCTGTTAACACCATGTTCTAAGCGTACACTACAACACTGTGGGACTTTTCTGCCAGTAATATCAGGCTGAGGGTGAAATGAACTCAAACAGTGCTCAAAGAATATCTTAATACATAAAAAGCCCAGGTAAATCATAAAAATATCTACATGGAAAATAATAAGGAACATGCAGCCGAACAGTCTCTGTTACCTCATTATGATAAACCAAACCTCCTTATGTTGGTCTACACATTAATTTCATGCATGAATAAAAGGCCATGCATGCACCAAGTTCACCATAAGGCTACAAATGAAAGAGATTCTCAGTCTGCCTTCCTAACCTGACCATTCCAGACTCTTGGAATTAAGTTCAGCGTCTCCCTGACCTTGGGCCATAGCCCTGTTGGGGCCTGATCGACAAGGTGAGTGTAGTAACGCAGACTGGGCACATGCGAGCTGTGTGATCCTTCACCTCTCCTACCTCACACACTGCTCTAATCCAGGAGATAGAGAGATCAGTCTTCTCCGTGACGCCCATCTGACCCTCTGTCAGACTACTGGAGGGGCTGCAGCTCTGCTAACTCACTGATCTGTCAGCGTCCTAGGCTGAGGCTACTGAAGGCGGAGGAGTTGAAGCAGCTGCTCCTTCAGCCGGGTGATTAGAAATCAGCTGACTACTAATGAGAGAACAGTTAGTGGAGTTTCTGATGTGCTCAGCTGACTCCAGAGTCCTATGTGAACTGGTAGGAGCTCAAATATATCGGATACACTGATCGAGGAATTTTCTGCCCATTGGTCACATATGTTGGTCAATGCTGAATGTGAAATTGGGGCTAATTTCAAACTGGATTGACATTGTTGAGAAATCAAAGATTTAAAAGATTTGCAAATTCACTAAATATTAATAAAAATAATTCTTGTAACTCACTGTCTTCATTAATAAAGTCATGATTGGCAACTACTCAAACTTGCAGAAATGTTTAAATTGGTTTTATGACTTATTTTACCTGCCCATCTGTATGTTTGGGGAGGGTGGAAGTGGCTGTTTAAAGCCTTGTGTCCACGTAGAGGTGGGAATTGGGGCAAAAAGAGTTTTTTCTTTTAAAGTATATGATAAAATGTGTATAAATGGGACAACAGCATGTAGGAATTATCAGTTAAATTTTACCCATTTTGCTGAATATTACAGAGAGGATCCTTAATGTTTGACTGTCATTGTCCCAAAAACTGACCCCGGATTATCATTCCTATTTCTGAGGTGGTTTGTGAAAACAGACCCTGTTGTTTTAAGGCTGCCTGCTAAATTTAGCTGCATGATGTTTTAATGTTTTAGTCCTTTACCACCATCTGCGCCACCATAACGAACAGCTTATTGTTGTTGTAGCGAGTTGGGAGAGTAGTTCTGGGTCGAGTTCTCATTTGTATTAGCAGTTGTAGCTAAAAACAAAACTGCCCAGAATAAAAAAGAAGAAAAAACTTGATGCCAAACATTTCTTCAATTATCAACTTATTAAATTATGTAAATTTGATTTACCAAAGTATTTCTTTAACTTTTACACCAGTATAACTCCCACCTCCAGGATGAATTAATCTGCTTCTGCGCTCTTAACCGGCAGCTTCTATTCAGTGTTTGTTAAGGACTTGCAAATGTGCTGGGTACTAGATCATGGCACATTTGCATGAGTCTGTGTATATGTGAGCTTAAGAGAGCTTGTGTGTGTGTGTGTGTGTGTGTGTGTGTGTGTGTGTGTGTGTGTGTGTGTGTGTGTGTGTGTGTGTGTGTG
>JBBPDA010000037.1:14176827-14186878 GCA_037974385.1 Arnoldichthys spilopterus | reverse complement strand
CTCTCTCTCTCTCTCTCTCTCTCTCTCTCTCTCTCTCTCTCTCTCTCTCTCTCTCTCTCTCTTTCTCTTTCTTTCTCCTCATTTTCTTTATGAGAAAGAAATTATGCCAATTTCAATCGCAAGTATTTTCGCGACGTCTCAGCCTCACACTGATGCCAAATATTAACGACTCTGAACCTCTGCAGGGATTTAATTGGAGTCCTTTCAGTTGAGTTTTTGGGCCGCTCGTTAGTAGTGGCACTAAATCCTGGTATTAATATTGTGTGTATCAGACAGTAGCAGCATGCGCTGTGTGTAATCACACACTGCTAATTTTTACCAGCTGTATCCCCCCCCTTTGATTCAGAGCTGCGTCTAATGTAGTTTGGCTAATTTTGGAAAGATTAAATGGGCCCAATCTGGTTTGATCCAGTTATATGGAAAACAGTAGGTACTCTAATACACACACACACACACACTCGAACGTGAAAACTTACACCCACCACCCCCCCCCCCCCCCCCCCCTTGGCATCGCTACTCTTTCCTGTCTCTAAGTGACTGTCGTCGCCATGGAAACATTTTGCCGAGCACCTCTAGAGCATGTGGCTGTGGCACATTCAAGTCACACAAAGACTCTCCTATATACACACACTTGCTCAATCGCTCACCCCCCCCTTCTCCCTCTCTCTCTCTCACTTGCTCTCTTTCTCCCTCTCTCTTTTACTCACTCTCTCGCACTCTCTCTCTCTCTCTCTCTCTCTCTCTCTCTCTCTCTCTCTCGCTCGCTCTCACGCTTTCCTTCTTTCTCCCTCACTTGCACTCTCCCGCTTTCCATCTCTCTCTCCCTCTCTTCCTCTCCCCGTTAACACCATATGTCAGTATCACACAAAGACATGAACATAAAAATCCCAGCATGTCATTTCAAACCAGCTCTGGATACCGCAGTATGATCAGCGCTGCTGTAGGTGAATCAAGGCATTGCCACCTGCCTGGTCACACAGTCAAGAGAGAGGAAACAGGGTGAACACTACAAAGGGAAGAAAAACAGTGAAAGGGTAGCGTTTCTTGCTCTTCCTCACTTCCTCTACTAATCCTGTCCTTGCTTGCTGCCTCTTCCTGCAGTGACGGCTCTTACCCCTATGACCCAGCGTCCTGGCAGCAAGGCACCAACCAGCCCCCCGGCTCCCTCTCTGTGGTAACCACAGTGTGGGGGGTTACCAGTCCTTCACCCAGCCAGGTAAGCCTGGCCCCGTGAGCATCCTTAAGGTTTTATTTAAGACTGCAAATCAGGAGAACTAATGTGATATTGTGAAATTTTGGCACACAAGACTGTTTATAGGGCTGGGACAATAAATCAATAACTCCAAACTAAATAAAGTTATCAGTGTGTGTGTATATGAGAACAGTGTTGTACAGTTCAGTGTTCAAAATCTCTATAGCAGCTTCCATTTTTGCACCAGAGAAGGTGAAACGCCAACTAAAATTAAGAAAGGACAATTCCTGCCATACTTCAGATTCAGATCCCATTTTCTTAGCAGTTCCTCAGCCTGACATGTGTTGAGTTTAACCAAAACCAAGGCTGATATTATCAGATAAGGAATTCTAGTGCATATGCATTGGGGGAAAAAATGATTACACAGTCATTGTTGATAATTATGAATAAATCATTTGTCCCAGCTTTAAATGTTAGATTTACATTTTTTAGAAATGTGGGAGGGAATAGTGCAAAGAAAGTTTAAGATTTGAAGAATAACACCCCCACCCCCCCACCCCAATCCCCCCACCCCCCAGGTTTTTGGCGCGCCAATGGGCCCAGGTGGTAACTCGGCTGGAGGTCACATGATGCCCGGCAACAGTCCTGGCATGAACTCCCCCCAGTTCATGGGGCAGCAGGGCTATCCAGAGCCCAACAAGGGCTACATGCAGCAGGGCATGTACGGACGGCCCAGCGGGGGCTACCCAACCGGGCCTGCATACGGTGGAAGGTAAGAGCAGCCCACAATGGTGGTGTAACTGATGGCTTTACTTATGCTGTGTGCGTGTTGTGCTGACTGTGTTTTGGTTCTGAGTGTTAGAGGACCAGGGTGACGTCAAAGTGCTGGTCCAGCGTCATTGTGCGGGGGCTGAGCATTCTCTTAGTTCAGTGCGTGTCAGAGAGGGAGACCCGCCCCTGCACTGACTCACTCGCCCGCCTACACACACTAACACAAGCTTATACGCACACTAGTGTTGTCTTTTCCCCCAGGAGTGATTTGCATAGCAATAAATCTTTTGAATCAGTGACTCGGAACATTTCATTTTCTGCGAGTCGTAGCAACGATCAGGCTTTCTACTATGCAGCATAGCAACAAGCATAATCAGCTGCATTTATATCATGTTCCTCTCTGGAATATGTCACACTGCCTCTGGTCATGTTCTTCAGCATGGCCAGGGCTAATCTCGTGTTTTGGTGAATGGGATAAGCGGCTAGATGCCATGAATGACAGTGCGTGTGTTCGTGTGCTAATGTGTGTGTTCATTCTGTCTTTCTGCCTTAGTTACCCCAATAATGGCGGAGGCTCCCTTGGGATGCCGCCTCACGGTGTCCGCCCCCCCACCGACTTCACCCAGGCTGCTGCCGCCGCCGCTGTGGCCGCAGCGGCTGCTACGGCAACTGCCACCGCCACGGCGACCGTCGCTGCGATACAGGAGAAGCAAAACCAGGAGATGAATTATGGACCTGTAAGAGTCATCTCCTGTTTAATCTCAGTTTACTTAGTTGTTAACAGATCATCATGGTTACATTTGACTGTAGAGGATGACTAATGACACAAAAGAGAAAAGACTGACCTTTGATCAAATCCTGATGGCCCTTCTGGACACTAGTTTTCTTTTTAGAATGAATGGGGGCAAGGGAACAAGACTATCCTGGTACCCTTTTAGTGCAAGCATCAACTAGAAGATCACAGTTAATGGAAGGGTGCCGATTTCAGCTTGAATATCTTTTTCATGGCGATCACGCTGTAATTGAAATCTAGTGTGCCATTGTGTGAGGAGGTATGTGTATAACCTGTGGTGCCGCTCACTTCGCCCCCTGCTGGCACAAGATGGATTTCAGATTTCTAAATCTAGAAACATGGTTTTGATTAGTATAAAAAGAGGATATTTTCCTTTGCTTTTTTCTTAAGTGAGCACAGACTTCACATATAGCATTAGATGCCACATCACGACTACAAAGGCAGTTTTAATTGTTCACACTGGTGACCTAGTTGCTGCTTTTCTTATGTACCCAGAGCTTGTCATCTCTGGCTGCTGGCAGCAGGCAAGTCTCCAGCCATTGTTCAAGCCTGTTCTGTCTAAAGGGCGTGGGGCCGTGTTGTTTTTTTTCTTCTTTGCTTTACAGATGGGTGGCGCTTCCTCTTACAACACCCAGTTCCTGTCCCACACCGGACCCCGCGGCCCACCCGGCATGGCCCCCTCCGGCATGGTGGGTTCCAGGCCCCCCTCAATGGGACCCATGTATGCCACGCAGGGGCAAAGGCTGCCCCAGCATTCGGGCTACCCAGGAGGCCAGCAGGGACCTCCACCGCGACACCAGCAGGGGTTGAAACGCCCCTACAACTCTGAGGTTGGTTAGGATGCATTGTTTTTTTGCTTTGGCTGTGGAATATCGTTGTATGCTCTCTTCTCACTCCTTTTAATATACCATATCAACCAGAACAGTAAACCCACCTGCCTAATATTGTGTAGTTTCCATTTGAGCCATTACAGCTCATTACTGAGTCATTAAGACATGGAGTTTACAAGACCTTTGAATGTGGCTGTGGTGTCTAAAACCAGGATCGTAGTAGCAAAGTCCTTACGTTTTGTAAGTTGTGTGGTGAAGCCGCCATGGACTAGTTTTCCACCACAACCCACAGATTGCATTGAGATTGGGGAATTTGTAGTCCAGCTTAACACCTTGAACTCTTTGTCATGCTCCGCAAACCATTCCTGAACATTTTTTTTGTAATATGGCAGGCTTTACCCTGCTGGAAAAAGCCATTGCCATTAAGGCAATGTGGGATGTACTTGGTCTGCAACAATGTTTAGGTAGGTGGTGGATGAAAGTGCAGTCAATATTAATGCCAGGACACAACTTTTCATTGCAGAAGATTGCCTAGATAAGGCCACCTTCTTTCTCTACATAATGGTCCAGTTCTGATGCTTATTTTTTGGCACTGGTTGGGGGGCAGTGTTGGAACTGTCTGCAGCTACAGAGCCTCATATGCAGCAAACTGTGATGTCTTCAGACCGCTTTCTGTTCTAGCCTGATTAACCTTCTTCACTTCCGTACTTTGTGGTACAGTAGCCCTTCTGTTGGAACAGACACAACAGACTGGCCTCTGTTCCACATATGCATCAGTGAGCCTTAGGTGCCCATCACCCTATTAGTGATTTAGTGGTTGCTTTTACTGTTTTTTGGTAGGTACTAATCACTGCATACTGTGAACACCCCACTAGACCTGCTGTTTGTCTACTCATCACAGTTTTGTGCATTTTTTTTCCCTGCGTCCAACAGATCAACTTGAAAAACTGATAGTTTACTTGCTGTCGAATGTATCCCACCTCTTCACAGGTGCCACTGTAACAAGATCAGGGTTACCCACTTCACCCGTCTGTGGTTTTAATGTTGACTGATCACTGCTTTTCTGTCCTGCCCTTTCTCTGCTCTGACACAACTGACTGAGCTAATATGTTAATTAGTGGGTGTGTTGGAGAAGACAACAGTCCAAATGGCAAGACAGGGAACAACTGATCTAATTTATTAGTGTGACGCTAGAGTATGAGCACTAAAATGTGCAGGGCTAGGAGTCTGGGAGTGCTGAAGAAGACTGTCACAATGTCAAATTTCACTGTCAAAATGCTAATGTGGCTCAGCCTAAAGGAGTGCTGCTGATTTTCTTGATCTTGTGTCCCTCGGTTTCCTTTTTCAGGGTTTTCCAGGGCAACAGTATGGATCTGGGATGGGGGCTGCAGGACCATACCCTGGCCAGGCCATGCAGTACCACGGCCCCGGCCCGCAGCGCTCAGCTCCATCACCTTCCTACACAGGCCACAGAATGCCCCTCCAGCAGGCCAACATGGGCCAGTATCCTGCAGGACCAGGAAACCCAGGCCAATACTATAAGGTGCAGCTGCAATTAATGTGTGTTCAAGCCTTGAGACTTTGTCTTATTGCTTTCTTAATGATTTTGACGACAACTGGCGAGTTTCACTTCCTGAGTTTGCTTTCGTAGAACCTTTACAAGTAGCTTTTGACACTGTGGCTTGCCAGCATTATCAGATTTCGTGGTGAGCTGGTTCTTGCTTCTGTGTTGTGAGGCAAACAAGCTGCTGCTTTGTGAGAGTGAGACCCTGGAATCTGATACTTGCTGCTGCCACAGTGAATTGAATTCTTCTACATCTGAAAAGATTTTGTAAATGTCACTTACAGCAAAAGATCCGTCTGTATGGTGTGTAGGCGTCGCACATAAGAAAGCAGGAAAAAAGCTTCAGTTTAACTGGTGCACTGAATTTCCCCCTTACTAAAAATTTCCGATTGACCGATTTGTAAACATTTAACTGCAAAGATGGCCATACTTGAGGCCTGCTACTATAGCCTTTTTAGATAGGATTTTGTTTCACAGAATAGACAACAGTGATGAGACAGAAGAGACTGAGACTGCTTTTTTTCCCCAGGCAGAACAGTTCAATGGGCAGGGCAACAGCCATGGCAGCCTGGCCTCGGGAGTACCTGGAGGCGGAGGATACACCACCTTTAACCAAGCACCTGTGAATGGGGTCAGTGTCCTTTCTCTGTCTGTGTCTCGGTCGGTCTGTCTGTCTGTCTGTCTGTCTGTCTGTCTGTCTGTCTCTTCCTCTCTCTCTGCTCACCCTCTGTTTTTGTTTGAGCTTTCACCAGGCTACAGACCCACAGCAATATCAAAGTGACTTGGCTGTTTGCAGGGAGCAGTTGGTTAATATTTTACAGTTTCAGGAGTGCCGTGATTGGACTTTGAAACTGGGAGCTCATACTCTGTCAAAACTAACTTAAAGTTGAGAATGCCTGTGTGGGTAACTTGCTTAGTGCTAGTACTAACTGATTAACCTAATTTTATCTGCACAAGGCTAATCTAGCTCTTACTAGCATTTATTATCATTAGCATTAGTAGTTCATTGGCTGTGAATAATCATGCTGGTTTTTGGGCCCAAAGATGTGCCAAATATGTGACGCTTGCGTGTTTTTCAGCCTGGACGAGCGATGCCTGGATATCCTAGTTCTCCCCTCCCCGGAAACCCCACTCCTCCCATGACCCCAGGCAGCTCCATGCCGCCCTACATGTCCCCCGGCCAGGACGTGAAGTCTCCCTTCCTTCCTGACGTTAAGCCCAACATCAACTCAATGCAGCCCCCTACAGGTACCACTCCACACTGACTCAGGGTTAACACAGTTCTCCTTAAGCGTGATCTTTATTGCAATTGTTACACCACTTTATTAGAGATAAAAATGCAGTGTACCAACCTGTCTCTGTACAACTGTGCCTAAAAAGCTGATACCTTGTGTTCATACTATTATTGATGTCACCTCCATGTGCCATGCTACTCTGGCACTAATTTTACATTTTTCCCTCTGTTTGGGAATAAGAAGTCTCACATAATTTGAGAGACACAGTGGTTTTTATTAAGGGACATTTTGATAAACAGTCTCCATGTGGCTGACCCTGAGTAGTATCTAACTGAGCCAGTCAGCATGTGCCATATTATGTAGTATGTAGTCCTTAGCTCAACTTTGGTTATCTGCTCCTGATTGTAGGGAACCCTAGTGATGACCTGCGGCTGACCTTCCCTGTTCGAGACGGGGTGGTGCTGGAGCCCTTCCGGTTGGAGCACAACTTGGCCGTCAGTAATCATGTCTTCCAGCTGCGCGACTCTGTCTACAAGACACTCATGATGAGGTAAGACACTGGATCTTACTCCCCTGCTCTAACCCATTGATTTCCAGGTGACATATCTAAGCCTGTTATTACACTTTTAATGACATTTGGACAGAGTTGTGTCTAAAGTATTGACCGTGGGTTTATAGAGCATATTTGCTGCTTGAACATGTTTATTATTTTGTGTGTGCACTTGTTACATGCTATGCTTTAAAGTAGTGGGCAGTGGTGGCCTAGTGGTTAGGACATTGCCCTAGGGACCTGAAGGTCACAGGTTCAAGTGGCGGCCCGGGCACTACTGAGGTACCTTTTGAGCAAGGTACCATCCCACTGCACTGTTGCTGCTGATAGCTGCCCGCTGCTCCACGTGTGCACGTGTGATGGGTTCCGCTACTTATTTGTGTGTGTGTGTGTGTGTGCGTGCGGATACACTGTGTACATACAGTATGTGTGATGGCTGCAAAATGTGTCATGGTTGTCATGAGCTTTATTTATTATTCAACACTGCAGTATTTATCCCAAAAAACGAAATATTAAAATTCTTTAAATCTAATTCTGCCCTTATATGTAATAATAAATAAAATCAATAATAATTTGAATTTATATAGTGCCTTTCACAATCCCAAATTCATTGAAAAATCATTGAGGACATGAGGTTGAAAGGGAAGAACAATCACGGAGAGACTGAGCAAGAGAATTCCAAAGTTTGGGGGCTATGGCACTGAAGGGACCCCCCCGCCACTAGTGGAAAGTCTAGTGCGAGGGACAGCCAGAAGATTACTGCTGGTAGACCAGAGAGAGCGAGCAGGGGAGTAGGGCATGAGAAGATCAGAGAGGTAGGAAGGAGCAGGATTATGGAGAGCTTTGAAAGTGAGAAGCAATATTTAAAACTGAATAAGAGACTGAAAAGGTAACCAGTGTAGTTGGAAAATGGGGGTGGTTTGAGCAGAAAGTTTTGTATGTACATGTTTGTTGCTTGTAAAGATGAATCCTATGCCTTTGTTTATCTAGGCCAGACCTGGAGTTGCAGTTTAAGTGCTACCATCACGAGGACCGGCAAATGAACACTAACTGGCCGGCATCGGTGCAGGTGAGCGTGAATGCGACGCCCCTTACCATCGAGCGAGGTGACAACAAGACCTCCCACAAGCCTCTGTACCTGAAACAGGTGTGCCAGCCTGGCCGCAACACCATCCAGATTACCGTCACCGCCTGCTGCTGTGTAAGTGCATGTGTGTGTGTGTGTGTGTGTGTAAATTTATACTCGGGAGTCAACCTCAGTTGATGCTCTGTGGTGAGACAGTTATGTGCATGGAGATCACAACAGTTAATTCTGAGTAAACTCTTAGACAGTTATAACAATTTTGGACCCCTTGGAAAATTGTATCCCTACCTTGATTGTAGACCAGGACTCTGGACTCTGGCAACTAATGGAATTAATGGCCCCTGTTGTAGAGAATGATGTTGTCAAGTGTTCAGAAATACTGTTGACATGGCTATTAAATGTATATTTTCTCTCGTTTTCTCTAGTCTCATCTGTTTGTGCTGCAGCTGGTCCATCGGCCCTCGGTACGCTCTGTGCTGCAGGGCCTGATGAAAAAGAGGCTCCTGCCGGCCGAGCACTGTGTCACCAAGAGTGAGTTCCAGTTTACTGCTGCATCTCTCCACTCTCTGCACTTGCCACTAGAACACTCCTTCAGTTGCATTGCTCTGTATCATATTAGTGGCATTTATCTTGTGTGTTGCTGCACTTCTCCCAGTCAAAAGGAACTTCAGCAGCGGGACCATTCCGGGAACTCCTGGCCTGAACGGTGAGGACGGTGTTGAGCAGACGGCCATCAAGGTTTCCCTCAAGTGTCCAATCACCTTCCGCCGCATCCAGCTTCCTGCGCGGGGCCATGACTGCAGACACATACAGGTGATTAGGTTAATGGCAATTTAAACACTGGATGGAATAGAAAATGCAATAATAAATCAGTGTAGAGCAAATTATTGATCTCATTGTTTATAGACTGTAACTATGTAAATAACATAAATAAAGCATCCTGTATACTTCCTTTGGATTCTGATTCTTGCTTTTAGGGCTGTCTGTAACTCACATGTAGTAAAAAATGATTAATTGATGCATAGAGTCATGATTATGTAATATAAGTGCCTTTTCTGTGCCCATTTTCTCCACAGTGCTTTGACCTGGAGTCTTACCTGCAACTTAACTGTGAGAGAGGAACTTGGCGCTGTCCTGTGTGCAAGTAAGAACTTTTGTTCTGTTCTGATTGATTTTAGCCTTCTTTTCTTGGAATGCTGTCCCATGTAGGGTCAGCTGTTCCATGTCAAGTGTATTTGGCTTCCCTTATTTTTCGAGGAACACCTACTTAATCATTGCCATGTACATTAACAGCTTTTATTTCTAATCTTTGCAGTAAGACTGCTCTCCTGGAGGGGCTAGAAGTGGACCAGTATATGTTGGGCATTCTCATCTATATCCAGAAGTACGTTTCTGTGCATCAGGTTGACTTGAATAATAAACAGTCATAGTGTTGTGTAATGTAAGCTCAAGGTTGCTTTGAAAAGCATTTGCCAGCTCTTATTGTAATGGATTGTGCAGATGTTTTTTACTGTAACACATGCATTCTGAGGATCATTCAGTTTGCAAGCAGTTTCCCAATGGCATTTCGTTTGACAATCTACATCTTCTAATAGTTCGGACTATGAAGAAATCACCATTGATCCAGTGTGCAGCTGGAAGCCAGTCCCTGTGAAGCCAGACATACACATTAAAGAGGATCCAGATGGTCCAGCCCTGAAGCGCTGTCGCACCCTCAGCCCCAGTCACATGATCCTTCCTAGCGTCATGGAGATGATCGCAGCGCTTGGACCGGCCTCCTCACCCTACCAGTCCTTACCACAAGGTGGCAGCAGCAGCACACCTGATTACCCCAGCCAAGGTATTGCGGGTGATCTAGTGTTCTTCAAAAGGCCTGTTAGCTACTTAATAAAGTTACATTGACTCTTGATTATGTTTTACCCGTGATATTTACTTGTTTAGATGAATGCAGTGCTTTGTTTTTAATTCTCTTCATCTCTTAGCTGGTTCAGGATATTCAAACCAGCCAGGCTTCTCTGACTTTCCCAATGCC
>JBBPDA010000037.1:14164258-14176727 GCA_037974385.1 Arnoldichthys spilopterus | reverse complement strand
TTGTTTTTAATTCTCTTCATCTCTTAGCTGGTTCAGGATATTCAAACCAGCCAGGCTTCTCTGACTTTCCCAATGCCCCTGGCACTCCGACCTTGGGAGAGTTTGCCTCGGGGCCACCACCCCTCTCCTACCAGGCTGATCTTCCCAGCGGGCTCTTGACCCCTGAGAAACCTGTGGGGCACCCCATGTCTGGACAGGTAAAGCATCACCACTAGTTTTGAAAGGCATTAAATGAATAGTATTTGATTTTGTTATATTAGGTTTATGCTAATTGGAAAATAGTATGTGTGTTGCACGATCTTACACACACTGGTGTGTAAGTTGAATGTAACCTTTGGTGTTCAAACACATGCATTGCAGTACATTGTTTCATTGTGTATTGATGCACTGCTAAATATATTTTTCGTTTTGGGATCCTGTTTGGTAAGGATACAAGTCAGTGCAGGTCAAGAGCTTAAGGCACATACATAAAACCTGTTTCCTGACCACTCCAGGAATTTAAGGTTTTGTTCTAAACACTACTAGAGGCTTACACAGCTTTTCTGCAGCAGCTGGTTGCATATTTTCCTTAAGTGGTGATGACTTTATAGCTACTTGGTTTCTGTGTGTTCCACATGCTACATGTTGTAGCAATAGAGTCTAGACAAGCTCTGGAGGCAACAGCATGGTCCACAGCTTCTTCTGTCCTTTTTTGACAGCTGCTTTACAAACCATACTCCAACTACCATTGTCCACCAGTTGCCTCAACGGCAAACCCATCCCAGTGGTGGATGTATTGCCTTTTGTCAATGCATCTCAAAATCACCTTTCTTTTCCTCCATTTGTGCCCTTTTTGAACCACAGATGCCTCACTCGAGTCGCATGGACCCATCCCACAACCCTCTCCAGCAACAACAGCAGCAACACCAAGCTATACATGGTAGTTCCAACCTGGGTGGCCCAGGAGGACCCATGCATTCGCGCAGCTCCAACCAGAATCCCCGACTGCACACGGATAACTTTGGGCTGGGTGGACCAGGAGGGCCTGGAGATGTGGCAGAGCCTGCTCTTGATGTGAGTTAGAATCAACTCATGGTTTTTAAAGATTAACGTGTTTAAATGTTGGAATTATTGTAACATCTTGTGGTGATGTTCCAAATAACAAGAATTATTCAAGGGAGATGCAAACACAGTTTTAAATTTTGTTTTTTAATTTTTTATGCCACGTGCAGTTCTAAAATAAGTTGCAGCACAAGGACGAAATGTCAGCGAAGTAGTTTTACTTATGAAAGATCAAAAGTTAATTGCTCCCCTTGCGGAAAATCATGAGCCTGTAAAATGATTTACTAGCCAGTTCCATGAGGTGATTTGCATCTAAAAATGATCTTAGACAGGGTGTAGAAGGCAGTTTTGCATAACCATATAAAAACAGCTCCGCAGCATAGGATCATTGGAGTGTTGTGTTAATTGAATATTCCAAAACCTTTTTGTACATAATTGTTAATTCACATATTCGCCTGATTCATTCTGTTCACACTAACGTCAATTATGTTTCTTCACTTAATGGACAGGAAATGTGTCCCACAGTGGCATCAGAACCCACAGCATTTAAAAATAAAGCACTGAAAACTTGGGAAAAATATACATTAGGCTTATTGCAGTCTGAGAAAAGCCTTACACTTGGGGGGCAGGGGGGCAGCATTAGTTACCATCCTTTTCTCAGTCAGATGCAAGAGAGGGCAACCCAATGCTTACAGCTGTTGATTCTAATGGCCTCTCTCCTTTATTCCTCCAGCTGCTCCCAGAGCTAACAAACCCGGACGAGCTGCTGTCCTACCTGGGTCCTCCTGACCTCCCTAACAACAGCAACGATGACTTGCTCTCGCTGTTTGAGAGCAACTGAGCCCACTCACATCTCCCACATCACCTCCAGCTTAGCCACACCGTCCTAAAAATGACTCATTCCTGGCCTAGATACTCTCATCATGCTATAAGGAGGTGTGGGCGTCAGGGCCGGGAATCCTTGCAGATGTACGAGTCTCGTTCTTTTACCCGCCATGTTCCTCAGAGACTGGAATGCGGTCATTCTCACAGCAAGGAAGGTGCAGAAGACATTTTAATGCGACTTTACGTTAATGTTCGTCTGCCTCTGAACTGTCAGATTTAATTTTTTTTTTTCTTTCTTATTTTTAATTTGGAAGAGCTCCTGCAAAAACCATTTGTAGAAAAGCACCTCATCTGTCAGACTTGTGCTTGGTGTAAATTATATTGCGTTGGGAAGGGGCAGAAGGCCCGTTGTCGTTTGTTCTTAATCACGTTCAAATTGAGTGTGAAGTAGTTCTGATGTTATTCAAAATTTTAAAGTTGTTAATACAAAGAAGGAGGACCTGATATCAATTAAGCTATGTGCTTTTTTTTCTTCTTTTTTTTTTTTAAAAAGAATGATAAAGGGGAAAGCCAAAATAGTTCTTGCCTCTGTTGTAAGCTCAATGCAAGTAAAAGCTGGGAATGCCAATGTACCTTGCATACACAAGACACAGACACGCCTTACCTCAACAGGTTTAAAAAAAAAAAAAAAAAAAAAAAAAAAAAGGAAAGAAAAGCAGTCCACCAGTAAGCTAGCACCCCACCCTACAGGTTCTCACCATTACTTGATCTCAGCAACTTGTACTTGACTTGAAGTCCAAGAATCAGTTCATACTTTGTGTTAGAAGATGCCTGCATGCACTTGTCCTTCACCTTGATTAGAGATGCTGTTATGAAGCATATCTTACAGTAGCATCAAGGTGAATGTACTGTACATGTTTGTTTGCACAACTTTGCCAAACTGATTTGGGGGAGATAAAAACAATTCTGTCAAGATTGCATTCATCCAGCAGCTACTCAATATCATTCTGGCACACACTCATCCACCTCATTCCCTGTTGCCCATGTCCTTATCCCCAACCCCACCCCAACCACTTACACAACTTTGTCTTCCTGCTCTGTTGGCACAAACACCTGTGCGGATTGCAGTTAGGTCAAAATCGAGGCCTTCACATACACGTTTGCGGACATCAGTTTGAGTTGCTCTTGGATGTGCAAAGAGATTTTCACTGTTAAGTGGAGGACTTGACAAAGGCATGACTGATTCGGTTGAGGAAAGAGTCTAAATAAGTACAGCAGAGGTCTTGCAGAGCACAAGCAACCCACTCACACATTGCAGACAGGGTATATCTTGCACGCACACACACACACAAGCTCGCTAAAAGCATCTCTGCAAAGAGTGCATTCAGGTCCTCAACTCCCCATGCGATGTCCGGCTTTGTCTCTTCTCTTTCATATCCGCATCTTTCACGTTTGCAGCAGCGATGGCCTCTTGATGGTATAGTCTCATGGCAATACCCAAACTTGTTACTGACAAGGAACAATTAGGGAGCAGGGTTGAACATATGTACAGATATAGGACTATTATTGTTACAGATGTGAACTCTCTACCCCATGATTTTAGAACACGCAGACATTAACACACGCCCGCACCCACACTTTAAACACTATGGCAACCATCCATCTTGTCAAACACACTCTTGATCCAGTTCTTTTCCATGCGGTCCTTTTCAGTTCAGTTGCAAAAGAGAATCAATGGAGAGAACAGAAGTCTACCACCCCGTTTCCTGTCTCGTCTTTCATTATTTATGACCGCTCTCTGGACACGGTCAGCTATGTGCAGTTTGTATCATAACAATCCAGGGAAGGTCAGGAGTTATTGGATGTGCAATTGTTTTTGAAGACATTTGTGTATCATATAATTTTATCTTTGATGATATAATTATTGTTATTATAATAATTATAAAGATAATTGGTGGACCTGTATGCATCTCTCTTACGTGTGTTATCTAGCAAAGTTTATGAATTTGTTAAAAAGAAATAATTTTCAAAAAACAACAGTTCATTTCCCATCAGACATGTGACTACAAGGGTTTTCAATAAGAGCTGAGAGACTTCCTGAGACCAGCACCAAGTCACACTTACTGTTAATCAAACTGTTTAAAAAAGATGTTTGTCATGTGTAGGTGAATCTTTAAGTTCTAACGATTGAATTAAACTTGTAAAATTGAAATCATTTTTTTTGTTTTTTTCTAAAGATGTGAAATATTTCCATTATGTTTTTTAAGTAAAGACTTAAGCCCCATCGTGTTGCATTTGCATTCTTTGACAAGTCGTGACCCCACAAACCGAAACCTGTTTTTCTGTCGTTTTGCAGCTGCAGGACATTCGTAAGGGTGTGGCTGGTTCCCCAAACCTGGCTTGTGAACTGCATCCGAAACCTGCGTAATCATATTTGCATTACGTGTCCAGAAAATCCGCTCTTCCGTACACCCTGAAAGAACCTTGGGCAGTCAGAAACAGACTGTTTCAACGCGGGCGGGCGTGCGTCTCGTTAACGAATCGTTTCAGTAAAGACTGCTTATTTACCCAGCTTTTGTACGTAAACGGCAGTAGTGCCGATTTTCAACTCCAATGCCACAATACCGAATTTAATCCACGGGCGACGCCCTCGTGCCATGACACACATCTATGATCGCGCGAAGGCCCGCCTACTGCTTGCTCAATGTTTATTGGTCAGAATTCTGTGTTGTCGTATACGCCGACTGTGATTGGTTCGAGTAGCTGTTAATCAGCGGTACTCCCTACAAACTCCGCTGATCTGGAGCGTTCTCCCGAATTTGGAACTCCGGCCGTAATTTATGTAGCTCTGGGGTCTCTGATTGGTCTAACTGCGAGTCATTCGACGTCCCTTCGTCTTCATAGGTTCCGATTGAAAGGGGGCGGAGGGAGGAAAGGGCTTCCGCGTGACTTCTATACACCTAGTTTTTTTTTGCGCTGACGTTCAGCTGCGGCATCTTGTGGGCTTCACTTACAGTGTGATTTAATCCACATTACACAGCGGGCGCGTGTACGACATGGGCAACCCTAAAGTTTTCTTTGATATCAACATCGATGGCAAAAGCGCGGGGCGGATTGAGATGGAGGTGAGCGATGATGTGCAGCTTTCCCGTCCAGCGCGCGGAGAGTGAAGTCAGTCTGAAGTTAGGCTGTGTAAGGCGTTTCTGTCTGCCGTGCTGATAAATATCGAAGAATGCTGATCAGACGGTTACTGGAACGAATTCCGTCTTCGTTCACTCGCTGGATTTTCCCCGCAGGTTTAGAGGTCTCCGCTGGTCCGCACACGTGTCGGTAAATATAGTTCACCGGTGCAGTTCACCTGCATAAACCGATCACCTAAATCTGGGACTTTCGCCCGGTTTTGCTGCCGGGTGTGTTTACACAATCGGCTTCACTCGTCTTGCATGTGAGTTACGACGGATCCCCCTCCATGTAAGATGGCCTTCAGCCCAAGATCGGAGACTAAATCTTTTTTTTTTTTTTTTTTTTTTTTTTTTTGGTTGCCCCTCATCGATAAGTGCGCACACGTGTTTTTTAAACGACTAACTTCTTTCAGAGGCTTCGAGTGTGGTGTGTTTTTTCCTCTATTACGGGCGCCATCTTCATTTTTTTCATAGCGCGAGATGCCATTTTGTATTGCCATTAGAGTTCAGTTTGTTAAACTCACGAACATCGTTTAAATAAAACGTGTAAAATCCCACGGGGATGCTATTTTTATTCCCTCTCGAGAGGTATAGGGCTTTTCATGGAGAACGCGAACGATACAGCAACGTTTTAAACTTCTGCCAGTTGCAGATTTACGAGGCTGGTTGTAAAGCAACAGGACGCCTCATCTGCGGTGGACCGGGAAATCGGCGTGAGGGTCTGGCGGATCGGTAGACAACACGGTCTCCGTTACAGATTTGTCATTGATCGCAGTAGGGATGCGCCGACCCGATTCCGACTCAAAAAGCTGGATCGCGTGTTCGGGTACTGCTGTGTATTTGGATCGGCCTCTCCATAAATGCGTGTGTATATATACGTATATACATTCAAAATGATTAAAAAAAACTTTTACCAAATTGCATTTACATTTTGCTACATTTTGTTTGAAGTTGGGAAAGCACTGGTACTGGGACTAAAAAAAGTTGGCTCGATGCATCAGAAGTGTAATGTGAGCGGTCACTTGCCATCCGAGGTCTTCATTATTTTTTTTTAATTATTGTTATTAGCTGCGATAAACGTTTTCTTGTGAGTGGTCAACTTTTATTTTTGTCAAATTATGTGGGTTGACGTCAGCTTGCAACTAATTACACTCAGGAGCGCGCATTTTGATTGTGGGTGTGGCTTGTGGTGGGAGGAGTTATTTTTTTATCTACAAATTATGCAAACGGAGGCTGGATAATTATTGAGTGCGTTTGGACTAGTGCCAGCCTAAAGTACTTAGCATTTTAAGCCAAACACAGTGGTGATGGTATTTACTCACGATCCATAAGCAGTTTTTGATCATCTATCTTTCTTTCTTTTTACTCCCCTGACGACGGAGGCAGCTGAGAGCAGATGTTGTCCCAAAGACTGCTGGTAAGTGTTGTCTGTTTGAAGACTCCTTCTGCTCTCTTGATTTCTAAGCCATGCGTTTGAAACCGTTCTGTTTTGAATGTGCCGACTCCCGTTAACCTCCAGAGAACTTCCGAGCCCTGTGCACCGGGGAGAACGGTTTTGGCTACAAGGGTTCCAGCTTCCACCGAATCATCCCTAAGTTCATGTGTCAGGTGAGCTATCCCATAATTCTCCAGTAATTCTGCCATTAGGCTTGGCTGGATCTGAACTGTTCATGACTCCGTGTTAGGGAGGTGACTTCACAAACCACAACGGGACTGGTGGCAAGTCCATTTACGGTACGAAGTTTGCAGATGAGAACTTCACCCTGAAGCACACGGGGCCAGGCATTCTCTCCATGGCCAACTCAGGACGCAACACCAATGGCTCCCAGTTCTTCATCTGCACTGAAGAGACCGCCTGGTAAGCGCTTAATAGATTCTTAAGATTGTTGCAGCCCACTTTGAAATCTGTAGTGCGAGTTGTGTATTGTTAGTAATGTTGACTAATAGACTTGATGGGTACATGTAAAAGCTGGATGCTTTGTGAACACCATGCTTTATTATACAAACTGCAATTGTTAAACATGTCAGTTTAGACTAAACGGTGACCATTTGAGTCCATGGATTTCTGTATTTTGTTCACGAACAGGCTTGATGGCAAGCATGTTGTGTTTGGGAATGTCGTCTCTGGTTTAAATGTCGTCCGGGCCATGGAAAGGAAAGGAAGCAGCAGTGGTAAATGCTCCGCCAAGGTCGTCATCGCCGACTGTGGCCAGCTTTAAAGATTGCGGTCTCCCAGTCCCTCCAATAATTTGTTCTTCTGTTTCACTCATTTTTTTAAAAAATGATTTTCTAAGCCATTCCTCTCCTCAATAAGGCACTTGTTCCATGCATTATGGCCTTGTACTATGTATTATTAAAAACTACATTTGTTTAACAAAGAAAACATTATAGTCCAAACATTGCTTATGAAAAATTTGTGATTTGTCTCTAAGATTCATTTGCTGTTCAAGTGGTTAAGTATTTTTTTAACACCTTCAAACCACAAAAAAAAAATCATTCTTATTCTCTAGAGTATTCTGGGAACAAAGGTTATTAAAATCTTTTTGATTTCGGATGTGGTTGCGTGCTCCTGTAGTTCTTCACTTTGTCCACCAGGAAGCAGTGTGAACTAACAAATGTTATAGCCCGGACACTAAAGGGAAATTCCAACAACTTCAAAATTTGTACAAAATTTAAATTTTAGTATAAACAAGTTTGCTGTAAGTGCTTCTTTTTTGCAAGCTCACAGAAAATTATTACATGAAATGGTTATGAATATTATGCCTGACACATTTTGACCATAGTTTTGAGAGGTTTTTGCCCTAAAATGTGTAATGAAGATACTTTCTAAAATCTACAGTCAAAAAACCTCTCAAAACTCATATGTGCAGGGCCTTAGGGAAAAGGAGTTGAATTTCTATAGCACAATCCCAGTATAGTCAAGAAGAAAAAAAAAATTGATGAAATAGAAAAGCAATCTTTAAAAATATGAGTTTTTAATTCTGATTCAAAGGTAGAAAGGGAAGAATAATCACAAAGACCATTCTGAAGTGTGGCGGCTATGGCACTGAAGGACCTGCCTCCAATAGTGGAAAGTCTTGTGTGAGGGACAGCCAGAAGATTACTACCAGTACAACTGAGAGCGAGCAGGGGAGTAGAGAAATCCTCTCAAACTTTTGCAATTATGAAAATTACATCGAGATTGAGATGATGTGTGAAGGTTTACTGATTGGTAAAGTGACATTTAACTCATCGCATGCAGCAGCAGGCAGCTCTCAACAGCACCTTTGGGTTCCTAGGGCAATGTCCTAACCACTAGGCCACCACTGTCCACCAAGTAAAATGGAGGAGATGATTTAAGCAGGTGCTTTGCGTTGCATGCTGTGAAATGCTTTGTATGTTCAGTTTTGGATCAGTTCACAAAGTAACAGGTAAAGGTTTGGCTGATCTTGCGGTCACTGTAGTTATTCTCACGATTCGTAGCATAACACACCGCTCATTTGATGAGAAATGTAATTCCGCCCCTTAAACCAGTTTATACATTTCAGTGAGCTTTACCATGTTTGTCTCAAATACTGCAGTCGTGCAAAATTGACACAGTATGTATGTAGTTTGTAGACTACTGAATTTCGCTGTACGAAAACAGTTTGAACTAATAATGTCAACAAATATTAGCCTTCTGTGTCCTTAAACATCCATCCATCCATTTTCTAAACCGCTTCTCCCGTTTCCGAATCGTGGGAAAGCCAATCCCGTTGCAGGGCAACACATAGACAACCATTCATACACACATTCACACCTACAGACAATTTTAGAGTCTCCAATAAACCTACTGCAGCCTTTAGATAGTGGGAGGAAACCCCGGAGCACCTGGAGGGAAACCATGCGAACACGGGGAGAGCTTGCAAATTGCACAGAAAGGCACCCGTGGCCGACCTGGGGATCAAACCCCAGGACCTTCTAGCTGTGAGGTGACAGCGCTAACCGCTGCACCTTAAACATCCATCCATCTTCCAACTGCTTCTTCTGTTTCCGGGTCACGGGGAAGCTGGAGCCTAGGGTACACCCAGGACAGGAGGCCAACCCATCACAGGGCAACACACAGACAGACAACCATTCATACACACATTCACATGGGCAATTTTCCAATCCAATCAACCTACTGCAGCCTTTGGACAGTGGGAGGAAACCGGAGCACCTGGAGGAAACACGCGAACACGGGGAGAGCTTGCAAACTCCGCACAGAAAGGCACCTGTGGCCGACACGGGGATCGAACCCAGGACCTTCTCACTGAGGCGACAGTGCTAACCACTGCACCACCGTGCCGCCCTATCCTTAAATTAAATATAAAAAGTTTTTAAATTTAGTGTAATGTGAGTAGTGTCTCAGCACATTGTCTGAACCAAGAAAGATTTTTTTTCTACTTGCTAGAAATTCCGAATGTCCGCAGAACACTCGGTTTAATTTTAAGCTTATTTTTTTTTAAATGGGCTTTTCCATGCAATATAGTTGGGTTTTTTTTTAACACGTAAAAGCTGCTGGTCACAGAGCCCAGTTACACTAGCTCGTCCAGTATGCTGGCAAGCCGCTCTGCAGGGGCAGTGAGTGGTTTGTTGCACATGGGACACACATTGCGAATCTCCAGCCACTTCACCAGGCACCTGTACCACAAACACAAAAATGGCCACTATAAGAATTTAAAACCCTTAGGTTTAAAAGACTGTAACTTTCTTAGGATAAGTTTCCTATGACTCAGTGCTGGAGGGAGAGTTTGTAGTGGTATTTGATTGGTTACTCTATAATTGATTATGAAAGTGTTCACAATATCTCTTGAGATTCCCACATAAAAGCCATTTCCTGCACAGAGCCTCTCTACAATGTACCTTTTGTGAAATCCATGCTGGCATGGTAACATCCCAAGCTCATCTTTTATTCTGAAATCCTCCAGACATACAGCACATGTTTGCTGTGAAAGAAGATGGGACGGCATGATGAGAAACGCACCGATTTGTTTATGTGGTCAAAAGAAAAACACTTACCCCATGAATATTCACTTTCTTTGTTTCACCTGGGAACACAACCTGTAAGAAATAAAGGGGGCAATTTGGGGTGTTTACACAGACTCTTTATCAAGTTGCTTGACAAACACAGGCTGTTTTAGTGTCTGCCTTCTACTTACCACTTTGTAACTCTCACACTGGGCTTGGTGTCGCAGTTTACTGGAAGGATGCAGCAGCACAATGAATCATGAAGACAGGAATGGAGAGAACAGACATATAATTAGACTAAGGCACACCACTGTGCATTTTGACATGGAGGCACTTACTCCTGCTTGTGCCCCCTATATATACACGGCCACTTGACTGACTGCACTTGCCAAATTATTTTTCCAAGATTAAATAAAATATTTCATAACTGTGTAAAAAGTAAAAGTACACAAAATAAAATGAGAAATGTCTATAAATCTCCTCAAATTAGCTCAACGTTTACCTTATTACATTTTGAATCATGAGGCATTCACGTAGTTAAGACCAGTCACATCAAGCAACACCACATCTTTTTGAACTGCTGCTAATGCAATGCCATTGGACAGCTCTACTCACTTGGAGTACAGCCCTAACTGCCAGTTCTATTCTGTCAGCTAATACTTAGTAATGGGAGGTGTGGGAGAGCCAGCCAGAAAAAGTGAGGCCAGTTTTTCTGTCTCTGGGTGGACAGCCATGGATGCTTATGGCATGACCATGGCATGACCAGGGACGGAACTTGCAATGGCCTGGTACCAACAATTACACAGTTGCGCCATAAGGAGACCTTGATTGTTTATTCATTTAAATGTAATCTTTAAAAGTAATTATTTAGTGTCATCTGCTTATAAACCTATATACAGAGTACCATACACCAATCAGCCACAACATATTATATGTTACAATGGCACCTGTTAGGGGAGGAGAGTTCTTTAATGTGTTGGAAGCAGGAAAAAGTGGGCAAGCAAAAGGATTTGAGCTACTTTAATGTTGGGGGGGTTGATAGCTAGAAAACTGAGTGAGATTATCTCCAAACCGGCAGGTCTGGAGTGTTGTTCTGGTATGTAGTGGTTAGTACCTATGAGTAGAAGGCTGGTAATCATAGAAAGGGGCTTGTGAGCCAGGGGTGGGGGGGGGGGTTTACACAATTTTAGCCAGGGGGATATAATGCTATAGCTGTTGAAGAATCAATTGAATACAGTATTAAATAAGTAATACAGTTTAAAGCAGAGATAATCATACAAAAAAACTGCTTCAAGCATGGGTGGACATACATTTGTTTTTTTCTTATTTTATTCATACAACAACAAAAAAATAACATGCTTACAAATGTGAACTAAACTACTAGCTATAAACTTTATGCTCTGTATTCCGAAGGGGAAAAAAAACACTGATTTCGGATACACAGAACACATTTTTTCTATTCCTGCACATTGATTTGGCAAACAAAGCTGAAATGGGGTAAAGGAGGGGGGTGGGGGTGGGGGTTAGAATGCTAAAAATAGGTCCAAGAACAAAAAGAGGGATGATAGGATCTGCTCATGAATTGTTTGGGACAGGAAGTACTTCAGGCCAGAGGAAGTCCTCTCTACCCTGTGCTCTCTGTCCATCAAATCTATTACACAAAAGATAAGAGTTTGTCAAGAGGGAGCGGGAGTGTATGAAACACACAACAAATCCTTTAGAAAAGAAAATGTCGGTGTAGTGTGAAGTATTGTTGATCCTGGGCATATGCCGTTCAAGATCAGACAATACCCAAGCTAAAGGTTGATATATTGAAAACATGGCAATGGCTGCTAGCCCTTACCATACCTTATAAAGCAGCAGCAAAATATCAGACTCAATATAAAGACGGATATTCCAGTTCCAAAGATGACCATATAGACGTTCAGAAACAGATCCTGGAAGGCGACTGATGGCATAGTGCACTCAAAGTGAATCATTTCCTGAATGTTGAGGTGGCCTGAAAAAAAGTCAGAGAACATCAACACGTTTGTGGTTTAAACTGTTCATCAAAGAGGCTCAAGAATGACGACCTAAAGTCAGATCCCTGTCAGGTTACTGATCTATATCACAACATTTTAGGGATGCACCGGTATGGGAACTGTGGGCTGATACCAATATTCAAACATTTTCATTCGCATAAACATAAATATTATGCTTAAATTTAAACAGAATCTACCTGGATTATAGAGAAATGTAGCATTAATTACTGTAGGGTTAAAAATCGCTACTGTCCAGAGAAAACTGCTTATTTTAATTTTTTAAAAATTTTATCAATATTTATTTTTCTGCATCAACACATCAGCTGGCCTTTACATCGTGTGGACATTCAGACCAATAGAAATGCTCCAGAATCACTTGTTCTAAAATGTTCATCCGTTAACAGTAGAAGTAAGGAACAAAGTGCAGGAAAA